>JAKSZT010054426.1:0-12394 GCA_026826555.1 Tolypeutes matacus | reverse complement strand
GCTACTTGCTTGTTTTCACTTACATTGAAATCAAAACACTTGTTTGACCTATGCTCTGTGAATGAAGGAGGTTCTTCAGGTTTAAAAATAAGGAAGTTTCTTCTTTTATTGCCTGATACACATTTGTTTTCACTTACAACCAATGTCAAACCACTGATATAACCTAATGCTCTGTGAATGAATGAGGTTCTTTAGTTTTGAATTCCAAGAAAGTAGGGTAATTTGCTGCTATGCACTTGTTTTCACTTACAACCTATGTCAAATCCCTGGTTTTACCTAAAACTCTGTGAATGAAGGATGTTCTTCCATTTTCAAAAATTAAGCAAGGTACTTCTGTAATAGGATTCCATACACTTGTTCTCATTTACAATCAATGAAAAAACACTTGTTTTACCTAAAGCTTTGTGACTGTAAGTGATTCTTCAGTTCTGAAAACTATGCAGGTAACTCCTTTAATTGCCTACTTCATACTTCTTTTCACTTACAAACAATGTCAAAGCAGTTTTGATACTTAAGATTCTATGTATGCAGTCGTTTCTTCCCATGTGAAAATCAAGCAACTCCTTGTTTAAATGGCTGCTATGCACTTGTTTTCACATACAAGAAATATCAAAACACTGTTTTTGCCTAATGCTCTGTGAATGACAGAGGTTCTTCAGTTTTGAAAACTAAACAAATTAATTCATTATGTGGCTGTTATGGCACTTGTTTTCACTTACAATGTCAATATGCTGGTTTAACCTAGTATGCTGAGAATGCAGTTGTTACTTCAAGTTGTGAAAACTAAGCAAGTTACTTTTTCAAGAGTTCTTTGCACTTGTTTTCACTTAAAATCAATGACAAAATCATGGTTTACCTAATGCTCTTTGAATAAAGGAGTTTATTAGTTGGGAAAACTAAGCAATTTTCTTCTTTTAATGAGTGTTACACACTTGTTTTCACTTATCGTCAATGGCAAATCAGTTGTGATACTGTATTATTAGCCAAAAGGGCCCTAAAGTAATACACCATTGGTCTTTTTTTTTTTAATTTTTTTAAAAAAAGATACTTAGATTACATAAATGTTACATAAAAAATAGAGGGGATTCCCATATTCCCCGCTCCCTACACATCCCACATTTTCCCACATTAACCGCATTCTTCATTAAGTGTGGTACATCTACTACAACTGATGAACACATTTTGAAGCATTGCCATTGATTATCGTTTACATTGTAGTTTACACTCTCTCCTTTATAAAGGGTATTTGTTTTGGGGTAGAAGTCCACAGTTATCAGGCCATAAAACATAAGTTTCTTCCCTCACCAATGTCCATTGCCAAGTGTTGGAGCAAGACAGCTGCTGATGTTTGGTGCGCTTCAGGCTTCTTGGGTCCCTCTCTTAACGGGGCTGCATTTCTATCCTGGCTTAGCTCCTCTGTTTCCTCCACGAGGTCAACTGTAGACTATTAGGCTCTCTAGGCTTTGCTTCTCTCCACAAGGCTGTCTGTGAACTCTCTGGTGAATGGCTCATCTCTATCCCAGGGCCTTCTCTCCAACATCAAAACTCCAGCATCAAAAACTCCTTTTTATACTTGATTCCCCCACCCACCAAGGGGTGGGTCTCAATGCCCTACTGAGATGGCCCAATCAATGCCCCAATTATAACTTCATCATGCCCAGATGAACAGATCAGTTTACAAGCATGATCTAATATCGTTTTTTGGAATTCATAATTACATCAAACTACCAACTGGCTACACCCCACACTCTGAATTCCAAAAATACATTACAATATTCAAAAAACCTTAAGTCAGTAACAATGCAAGTACAAAACCATATTATAATCACTTCAAAGCAATACAGTTTTTCTTGGGGCAGAGTCCTGTCTGCTATAGACCTCTGAAACTTACAAAACCACTTAACTGCTTTCAATATGCAAATCAACAGACAAAGAATAACCATTTTCATTATAATAGGGAGAATTTGTGATGGTAAACATGAGTCATGGATCCTCTACAGTTCAGTAAACCTGCAGGGCATCCTCCATTCAATTTTGAAGTCTGAAAGTCATTTTTAAGATTATGGTTTCTTCTAGGGACCACATGGGGATCCAACACTGCCACAGTCTTATCCAATGGCCATTTTTTTGGTTCCACCTGCATCAAGCATCTGGGTGTTGACCAAGCTCCAGACTTCACACTCCAAATGTGTTGGGGTGATTACCACACTTACCCAATTTTTGAGTTAGAGTCTTATCTCTCCTAGTACAGTGAGGTGAAGACATCATTCACCCCAACCTTTGTCATACATGTTCAAACCTCTCAGAGCAATGGGTTCACCACCTGGCCTTCTCTAATCCATTGGGGACAGGTAAACACCTCTCAGACATATAAGATGTTGACCTTAACCAGCCTAATTTTTGAGGAATGTGCTCACCATCTCTGTACCCTGGGGCAGTAAAACTCTCCCAGAACATGGGGTGGAGACATCCACCCTCTTCAACTATGTGGCAAACTCACCCTCTCTGTACACATGGGTGGGACTCCTCTCTTGGCATAAGATGATGTTTTAATTTGAGATCTCAGCTTCCACGGGTTTCTTCTTAAAGCTGTTTCTGCTCCAATGTTTCCTTTCCATGTCCTCTTTTGTCCAAGCTGACAGTGGTTTTGTTCATACAGATCTTTCAAAAACTTTGTTGATTTAGCATGTATGAAACAGGGTTCCAAGCCATCAGACAGTAATACTTTCCACAAGTCTTTCCTAGATAACTGCATCATCAATTCTGATTTACAAGTTCCAAGTTTAGTAAAGTCTTCAAATGGGGCATTTTCATCAGGGAATTTGATTTCCAGAAACTTGGCAGTTCTGGAATCAGTTTCTGTTTTCTTTGCACCCAAAAGGTCAGTCCTTAGTGTATTTCATCATCTAGTATTTTGCCATACACTGCAAGGAGAAGCCAAGGCACATTCTTGGAGTTTATCTTGGAAAGTTCTTCAGCTAAATTCTAAGGCTCACCATTTTCAAATTCTGTCTTCCATAAAACACCAGGAGTTAATCTTGATAAATTGTCTGCAATTTTAAAACATGGATTGCCTTTCTTCCCATTTCCAATAATAGTTTCATCCTTTACTTCTAAGGCACCATAGAAAGTCTCTTCAGTATCCATATTACTAACAACAGTCTCTTCAAAACAAGTTAGGTCTTTTCCATCAAGTATCTCACAATTCCTCCAAAAAATACCCCTTACCCATTTAAAAAACCATTCCAACATTTTGGTAATTGCAAAAGCACTTACCCACTCCTTGGTACCAAATTCTGTATTAGTCAGCCAAAGGGGTGCTAATGCAATATACCAGAGATTGATTGGACTTTATAAAGGGTATTTATTTGTGGGATAAGTCCACAGTTACCAGGCCATAAAGCATAAGATTCTGCTCTCACTAAAGTCCATTGCAATTTGTTGGAACAAGGCAGCTGCTGACATTTGCCATGGTTCAGGTTTCTTGGGTTCCTCTCTTCCTGGGGCTGTGTTTCCCTTCAGGCTTACCTCCTCTGTTTCCTCCACAAGGTCAGTTGTAGGCTATTAGACTCTCTAGGCTTTCCTTATTTCTACAAGGCCAGCTGTGAACTCTCAGGTAAATGACACATCTCTATCCTGGGGCCTTCTCTCCAACATCAAAATCCCAGCATCAAAAACTGTCACCTCTGAACTTTGCCTTACCATCTATATTCAATTCCACTCCCCACCAAGGGTTGGGGTCAATGCCCTACTGACATGGCCCAATCAAAACCCCAATTATATCTTCATTGTGCCCAGATGTACCAATCAGTTTACAAGCATAGTATAATATAGATATATGAAATTCATAAGTACATCAAACTGCCATATGGCTACAAATACCTAACAATCTGTGAATGCAGTAGTTTCATCAGTTGTGAAAACTAAGCATGTTATTTCTTTAGTTGGCTGCTATGCACTTGTACTCACTTACAATGACAACATGCTGGAATTAGCTAAACATTGAGAATGTAGTTGCTTTTTCAAGTTGTGAAAACTAAGCAAGTTACTTTTTCATTGGTGCTATGCACGTTTCACTTATAACCAATGTCAGAACCCTGGTTTTACCTAACACACTGTGAATGAAGGAGATTCTTCAATTTTCAAAAATTAAAAAAGGTACTTGTTTAATAGGATACTATTCACTTCTTTTCACTTACAATCAATGAAAAAAACATTGCTTTTACCTTTGGGAATGTAAATAATTCTTCAGTTTTGAAACTTAAGCAAGTTACACATTTAATTGACTGCTACACACTACTTTACCCTTATAATACATGTCAAAATGGTGCTTTTGGCTCACACTCTGTGAATGCAGGAGTTTCTTCAGTAGTGAAAACAAGGCATGTTATTTCCCTTATTGGCTGCTTTGCACTTGTTCTCACAATTAATGTAAAAGCATTGGTTTTACCTAACCATTTGTGACTGTAAGTGGTTCTTCACTTTGGAAAACTATGCAAGTGATTTAATTGCCTGCTGCACTCTTCTTTATGCTTACCTTCAATGTCAAAGCATGGGATTTGACTTATGCTCTGTGAATGCAATAGGTTATTCTGTTTTGAATTCTAAGCATGTTTCTTGTGTTATTGCAGTTATTTAATCTCACTTACAATGAATGCCAAAACAATGGTGTAACCTAAAGCTCAATGAAAGCAGGAGGTCATTCAGTTTTGAAAACTAAGCATTTATCGTGTATAATTGGTTATTACACACTTGTTTTCACTAACAATCAGTTTCAAAATGCTGGTTTTTCCTAATACTTGTGAATGCAGTAATTTCTTCTGTTGTTCAAACTAAGGAAGTATTTTTCATTTGGTGCTATGCACTTGTTTTCACTTACAATCAATGACAAAACAATGGATTACCTAGCGCACTTGGAATGCAGTAGTTTCTTCCATTGGGAAATCTGGCAATTTACTTTGTTAAATGAATGTTACACACGTGATTTCAATTACAGTCAATGGCAAATCATTTGTGATACCTAAACTCTGTGAATGCAGTTCCTTCCTCATTTGTGAAAACTAAGGAAGTTACTTCTTATATTGCCTGCTATGCACTTGTTCTAAATTACAGCCTATGCCCAAACCATGGTTTTACCTAACATTCTGGGAATCCAGTAGTTTCTTAATTCATGAAAACTAAGGAAGTTAATTCTTTAATTAGCTGCTACACACTTGTTTTCACTTACATTCAATATCAAAATACTTATTTGACTTAATGCTCTGTGAATGCACAAGGTTCTTCAGATTTGAATTCCAAGCCAGTAGTTTAATTAGCTGCTATGCCTTTCTATTCACTTAAAACCAGTGTCAAAACCCTGGTTTTACCTAACACACTGAATGAAGGAGGTTCTTCAATTTTCAAAAATGAAACAAGGTACTTGTTTAATAGGATTCTATTCACTTCTTCTCACTTACAATCAATGAAAAAACACTGGTTTTACCTTTGTGAATTTAAGAAGTTCTTCAGTATGGAAAACAAAGCAAGTTTCTCATTTAATTGCCTTCTACACATTTTTTTTCACTTACAGTCAATGTCAACATGGTTGTTTTTACCTAACACTCTGTAAATGCAGGAGTTTCTTCAGTTGTGAAAACTAGGTAGGTTACTTGCACTTGGCCTTACAATCAATGAATATACACTGGTTTTACCTAAAGCATTGGGAATGTAAGTGGTTATTCATTTTTTTAAATTATGCAAGTTACTAATTTGATTGCCAGCTGCACATTTCTTTTCTTACAATCAATGTCAAAGCATGGTTTTGCCTAACACTCTGAATGGAGGACTTTCTTCAGTTTTGAAAACTAATCAAGTTACTTGTATAATTCGTTGTTAAGCACTTGTTTTCACTTACAATCAATGTCAAAATGTTGGTTTTACTTAATACTTGTTAATGCAGTAATTTTTTCAGTTGTTTAAATTAAGGAAGTTACTTTTTCATTTTCTGTGATGAACTTGTTTTCATTTACAACCAAGGTCAAAACCCTGTTTTAAACTAACACTATATGAATGAAGGAGGTTTTTAAGTTTTCATATATTAAGGAAAGTACTTGTTTATTAAGAGAAAATTCACTTGCTTTCACTTACAATCAATGGCAAAATCCTGGTTTTACCTAACACACTTTGAATGAAGTAGGTTCTTCAATTCTCAAAAGTTAAGCAAGGTACTTTTTAATATAATACTACTCACTTCTTCTCACTTACATTCAATGAAATAATCCTGGTTTTACCTAATGCTTTGTGAAATTTATTGGTTCCTTTGTTTAGAAAAGTAAGAAAGTTAATCATTTAATTGCCTGCTTCACACTTATTTTCATTTACAATCAATGTCAAAGCAGTGGTGATACATAAGATTTTGTGAATGCAGTCAATTCTTCACTTGTGAAAACCAAGCAAGTCCTTGTTTATTTGGCTGCTATGCACTGGTTTTCACTTACAATCCATGACAAAACAATGGCTTTCCTAAAGCTCTTGGAATGCAGTAGTTTCTTCAGTGGGAAAAATAAGCAATTTACTTCTTTGTATGATTGCTAGGAACTTGTTTTCACTAAAATCAATGGTAAACCAGTTGTGATACAAAGCAGTCTTTGTATGCAATAGTTGTTCCACTTTGTGAAAACTAAGTATGTTACTTCTTTAATTGGCTGTTCTGCACTTGTTTAACTTCCAAACAATGTCAAAGCCATGGTTTTATGTAACATTGTGGAAATGCAGTAGTTTCTCCATTTGTGAAAACTAAGGTAGTTATTTCTTTAATTGGCTGCTACACACTGTTTTCCCTTACATTCAATGTCAAAACACTTGTTTGAATTAATGCTCTGTGAAGGAAGGTGGTTCTCCAGTTTTGAAAACTAAGCAAGTTGCTTGTTTATTTGTCTGCTACAGATTAGTTTTCACTTACAATCAATGTCAAAACCCTGGTGTTACCAAATGTCCTGTGAATGCCCAAGTTTCTTCAGTTTTGATTTCCAAGCAAGTAGTTTAATTTGATGCTATGCACTTGCTTTCACATACAACAAATGACAAAATGCTGGATATACCTAACACTCTGTTAATTAAGGAGGTATTTCAATTTTCAAAAATTAAGCAAGGTACTTGTTTTTCAGGATACTATTCACTTCTTCTCACTTACAATCAATGAAAAAACACTGGTTTTAACTTTGTGAATGAAAATGGTTCTTCAGTTTTGAAAACTAAGCTAGTAACTCATTTAATTGCCTGCTAAATACTTCTTTTCACCTGCAATCAATGACACAACAATGGTTTACTTAATACTTTTGGAATGCAGTAGTTTCTTCAGGTGGGAAAACAAAGCAATTTACTTCTTTAAATGACTGCTATGCACTTGTTTTCACTTACAGTCAATGGCAAACCAGTTGTGATACCAAACATTCTGGGAGTGCAGTAGTTTCTTCAGTTGTGAAAATTAAGCATGATAGTTCTTTAATTAGCTGCTCTGCACTTTTTAAATCTTACAACCATTGTGAAAACCATGGTTTTACCTAACGTTCTAGGAATGCAGTAGTTTCTTCATTTGTGAAAACCAAGGAAGTTATTTCTTTAATCGGCTGCTACACACTTTTTTTCACTTACAATCAATGTCAAAACCCTGGTTTTACTTAATGCTCTGTGAATGCATGAGATTCTTCAGTTTTGAATTCCAAGCAATTAGTTTAATTTGCAGCTATGCACTTGTTTTCTCTTACAACCAATTTGAAAACCCTGGTTTTACCTAACAGTCTCTGAATGAAGGAGATTCTTCAATTTTCAAAAATTAAGCAAGATACTTGTTGAATAGGATGCTATTAAATTCTTCTCAAGTACAATCAATGAAAAAATATTGGTTTTACCTTTGTGAATATAAGTGTTTCTTCAGTTTTGAAAACAAAGCCTATTTCTCATATATTTGCCAGCTCCACATTTCTTTTCACTTACAGTCTATGTCAAAATAGAGGCTTTGTCTAACATTCTGTGAATACAGGAGCTTCTTTAGTTGTGTAAACTCGGCATGTTACTTGCTTTATTGGCAGCTTTGCACTTGTTTTCATAATCAATGAAAAACACTGGTTTTACCTAATGCTTTGTGAATATAAGTTGTTCATCAGTGTGGAAAACTATGCAAATTTCTCATTTAATTGCCTGCTGCACACTTCTTTTCATTTACAATCACTGTCAAAGCCCTGGTTTTACATATTGCTCTGTGAATGCTGGAGGTTATTCTCTTTTGCATTCTAAGCATGTTATTTGTGTTACTTGCTGGTATTTATTCTCACTCAAAATCAATGCCTAACCTTTGGTTTGAATGCAGTAGTTTCTTCAGTTGTGAAAACTAAGCAAGTTACTTTTTCATTTGGTGCTTTGCCCTTGTTTTCACTTACAACCAATGTCAAAAGCCTGGTTTTACCTAACTCTCAGTCAATGAAGGAGGTTCTTCTGGTTTCAAAAATTAAAGAAAGTACTTGTTAAATAAGTTACTACCCACTGTATTTCACTTACAATGAATGCTTAAATGGTGGTTTTAGCTAACTCTATTTAAATGCAGAGTTCCATCAGTTTTGAAAAGAAAACACTTTACTTCATAATTTGGCTGCTTTGCACTTGTTCTCACTTACAATCAATGAAAAAAAAAACAGTTTTTTTTTCCAAATGCATGTAACTCATTTAATTCCCTGCTCCGCATTTCTCTTCACTTACAATCAATGTCAAAACAGTGGTGATAAATAAGACTCGGTGAATGCACTCATTTCTTCACTTGTGAAAACCAAACAAGTCCTTGTTTAATTGGGTGATTTGCACTTGTTTTCACATACAATAAATATCAAAACACTGGTTTTACCTAAAACTGTGAATTTAGGGGGTTCTTCAGTTTTGAAAACAAAGCAAATTACTTCTTTTTTTGGCTGCTATGGCACTTGTTTTCACTTACAATCAATGTGGAAAAACTGGTTTTACCTATTTCTCTGAGAATGCAGTACATTCTTCCATTTTGAAACTAAGCAAGTTACTTGTATTATTGGCTGTTATGCACTTGTTTTCACTTACAATGTCAATATGTGAGTTTTATCTCATATGCTGATAATGCAGTTGTTTCTTCAAGTTGTGAAAACTTAGGACGTTACTTTTTCATTGGGTGCTATGAAGTTCTTTTCACTTATAATCAATGACAAAACAATGTTTTACCTAATGCTCTTGGAATACTGTAGATTACTCATTTGGAAAGAATAAGCAATTTACTTATTTAAATGAATGCTCTGCACTTGTTTTGACATACAGACAATGGCAAAACATTTGTGTTTCCTAACACTCTGTGAATACAGCAGTTTCTTCAGTTGTGAGTATTAATCATGTTACTTCTTTAATTGGCTGCTATGCAATGGTTTTAATTTATAACCAATGACAAAATTATGGATTTACCTAAAGTTCTGGGCATGCAGTAGTTTCTTCATTTGTGAAAACTAAGGAAGTTATTTCTTTATTTGGCTACTACGTACTAGTTTTCACTTACATTCAATATCAAAATCCTTTTTTTACCCTAATGCTCTGTGAACCAAGGAGGTTCATCAGGTTTGAAAAGTAAGCATGTTGCTTATTTAATTGCCTGCTCAACACTTGTTTGCACTTACAATCAAAGTCAAAACACTTGTTTTACCTATTGCTCTGTCAATGCATGAGGTTCTTCAGTTTTGAAATTCAAGCAAGTATTTTTTTTTATTGTGGGTAAAAATCAAAGTTTTCACAATACATACCAACATTTGCAAAATGATATATAAATATATATGCATATAAGTGCATTTGCTTACAAAAATGTTATTTATATATATATATATAAATATATTTTAAGAGGTGCTTAGATTACCCATAATATTATACGGAACCCACTGGGATTCCCATGTTGCCCACCTCCCACACCTCCCACCACATCCCACACAAACATCTCCCACAAGTGTGGCCCACCACCCTCAATGGACTTACACATCCTGGGGCCTTGCCACCAACCATAGACCACAGCTCACACCGTAGGCCACGGTCTCTCCCACACAGTTCTGAGTGGTGTGTGCTGATTTAAAGTGGCCTACATCCATTGCCACAAGGGTACTCAGGACAACATCCAAATTCCAAAGAAGCCCCTGCATTTCAACTGCTCGTCCCCTCCCTGGCCCAAAAAGTGTCAAGTGGCCACTGGCTCCACCTCATTGTTATAATTTCTTCCATTGCTAGAATCACCATATGTGAACAACAGAATACCATCAAGTCCACTCTAGTCCATAGTTCTCCCCCAATCCTGAGGGGACTGGGATGGTGATGTACACTCCACCTCCAAGTGAGAGAGGGCTTATATCCCAAGGATATGGTGGGTGGGATGATCCTGCCTGCAGATGCAGGCCCTCTCCATTCCCTGGGATGGTCATTGCCCATCGTTGTCTCCTCACCAGGTGACTTGGATGACTCCATTGAGCTGTAGGGTAGGAGTTGCAGCTCCACTGAGATTCCACGCACACCTGACACATAGGTAGGCCAGAGGCTCCAGTCTCTGGAAGTATACCTAAAAACTTCAGCATCACATATTGGTTTGAATAGAAGGGACTGATGAACCATGTGCAGGGAGGACTTATTTGAGTCCAATTCTGTCACTCTCAGGAGCACTGATTCCAAAAGAGGACCCACTGATAAGGAATCAGTCTCTGGGTCTATCCCCACTTATATGGGAACTGGGTGTCTCCAGAGCTCTCAGGAGCCCCTTTGTGTGGGGAGATAGGCACTTAGATGTTCTATGAGCTCCTACTGAGGTGTGCATAAGAGTTACCTCTGGGTTGACCTCCCAAATCTCTTTGAAGTCTCTTAGCCTCTTGAACTCATTTGTCTTTACCTTTTCCCCCTTTTATTCAAGTTCTTTTCCAGTTGTGTTGCCAGTTGGCACTTGGTATTAATCCCTTGTTGCCAGGGAGGTTCATCCCCAGGAATCATGTCCCACGTTGGGGGGAAGGTATTGCAATCATATGCTGAGTTTGGCTTAGAGAGAGGCCACATTTGAGCAACAAGGAGGCTCTCAGGTGGCAACCCTTAGGCACCCCACAACTGCAGGCTGTCTCATTTACAAGAGCAAAGACTCACAAGGGTAGTCATCAATAAAAAGAACACATCAGTGGGTCATCCTATTTTTACAGACACTGTCCCTGCACTCAGAGGACTATTGCTGCTCCCTTGGAGACTGTGGCAGAGCTCTCCAGGCTAGGAATTCAGATTCCCTCATTTATTGTGTGATTGTCCACCCATCGTGACCATGACCCATCTTTTGATCTTTTGAACGATTTTGTATATCTTTTATGTATATTTGGATGAACTAATTCCCATGAAACACCCCTCCCAGACACCCCCCACCAATAATCCCCTGCAGTACCCATTGTAACCCTTCTGTGATCCAAATCCTCCATGAACATGTAGTCCATAAAATAATGAAATACACTTACTAGGAAAAAGAAACAAGTATGATAAGCTTACATGCAAGAGACAAACATACAGAAACTCGGGGGAAAAAAAGAGAAGGAAAAAAAACAAATAATCAAACAAAAAACAAAACAAAATAAAATATATTTAGCGGTTTGGGACATTCAAAAAAATGGGCAAAAAAGCAAAGGAAATGCCTTTAAAAAATATTTTATCTAAGCTATTTTTGACAATGTGCAATTCTAAAGATTTTGTAAAATTGGTTTTGCCAAACTATATGTTCAGAGGTATTCTGGTATTGTTTCTGGATCAAGTATGGAAGAAGCGATATTTTGAAATGGTTTTCAATGAATGAATATGATATTTAGATACATACATACATATATATATATATATATATATATATATTCATTTTATTCCTTTCTCTCTTCTTTTCTTTCCTTCCTTTTATCACTGTGTTTTCGGATGTCTGGTGTGCCGTGACATCTTCCCCCTCTCAATCCCCATTGTCTCCCAATTTTTCATTTAATTTTCAAAGAAGTTTTGGTCACAGCATAGTCACACATGGAGTGCCAGAGACTCCCAGACACAAAATCACCCACCTTTCCCCACCCCATATTAACCCCCCCCTTTTTTTGGATGTTAGCATTGTTATAACTGTTATACAGATAGCAAAATATAGCAACTAAACTTTGTCAATGATTTACAGTATAGTTTACAATTTAGATGATACAGTTTAATAATTTTGATGATATTTACCATGTCCTGTGTCCATTACTGTAAGGTAATAAAAAACCTTCCCCATGACCAGCAAAAACCCCATTAGATCTTGATGGTTCCCTTCCCCCCAGCCCCCCAGGGCCCATGATACCACCCTCTCCTGATCCATAGAATGTCAAGATTCACAGTT
>JAKSZT010054425.1:240234-279159 GCA_026826555.1 Tolypeutes matacus | reverse complement strand
TTCTCTATTTAGCCAATGGCTTTCTTATTGGTTGGCTTTTTCTAAAGCTTCCCCGGTTACTCCTCGTTGAATATAAATCTGCTCTGTTCTTTTTTTATTTGCTTCTGCAAAATTTTAATACTTCTTTAATCTTCTTTCACTGCTACATTCTGGAAGGTTAATTTTGGTATGTTCCTTTCTGGAGACAATCTTCCCAGCTCTGTTTCCAAGTCAGGTCAAGCTCAGGAGATCTATGAAGAAAGTGTGAATCAATTGCAATGTGCTCTAGAGAAGAGACACTAAAGCCTTCCTTCTCTTTGATACCTTCCTCAATCTAGGTTTTCCTAAAGAACCCAGCAGGTAGCACTCTATATCCAGTTGATCCCTGCTGCAATACTTTGCCTTTAATTGTCAGCTGAATATCTCCTGGTGGTGGCTTGTTTGAGGCTGAGGTTGCCAGGTTATCCAGGATGAAAGTGTTGCATGGCTAACAGCTCCTGAATTATGAGTTCTCTGATGAACTGCCATCTCTTATGCTGTGCCACCCAGGTGTGTGAGGTGACTCTGCCTGCACTGTCTTGAAAGACAGTAATCAGGCTGCTTTTCATTCTTCTTCCTGAGGCACCTTGGGGATGAGAGTGTAGGAGCTATTCAAGGTGGATGGGTGAATTTGCTCACATTGCCCACAAAAAGAGTGTACACATACCCTCATTCCTTGGAGCATTTGTGTCAAGTGAATCTGCCTGCTTTGTCACAGAAATTATTCACACTATACACAATTTCCACTCCTGCTGGGTGTGGTGGCCTAAGAAATGATTTTCCAAACTGGGCATGCTGGATCTTACCCATACTTTACCAGGGGACTGGATTTCAATCACTCTTCCTGCTTCCATTCCTGCCAGGAATGGAGACAATACAATTGATGTTTTTTTCTTTGTGGCTTGGATAAGTTGAAACCCTAGCTGTGCTCAAGATTGGAAACCAACTAGCCGAAATTGCCAATCAACACTTTAGTTTGTCCAGGCCACTTCCTCTTCCTTCCTCTTGGGAATGATAGCTTCTTCTTCCAGCTGTGGAATGGGTCCCTAGATGGTCTGCATTGCCACTGGGAGATAGACATGTGCCTCTATAACTTGGAGGAATCTACTCATGAGTGTTCACCACAGATTGTCAGTTTCCTCTTCCTGTTTTTCCCTGGATCATGCACTGTGCTCTTCTGGTCTCTGGAGTCCTGGAAAGAGCTGATCTGTGCTGATCCTGTCTGACTATTAGTAGCCTTGTGGGAGGAGATTATTGTTAAAGCTTCACACTCTGCCATTCTATTGGGTCTTCTCCAGGATATATATTCATTTTTAAAAAATTTAAAAAGCTACTTAGATTACATAAATGATACACAAAAAATATAGAGATTCCCATATGCCCCACTCCCACACCTCCTATACCTTCTCACATAAACATCCTTCAGTAGTGTGGCACAGTCATTGCAATTGATAAACACATCCTGGAGCTTTGCCATTAAGCATGGACCATAGCTCACATTGTAGTCTAAACTCTCCCACACAATTCTGCATCCTATGTGATAATATAAAGTGGCCTATATCTGTCATTACAATGTCACTCAGGATGATTCCCAAGTCCTGAAAAAGCCCCCGTATTTCAACTGTTTTTCCCTCTCCCTACCCCCAGAGCAACCAGTGGCCACTGGCTTCACATCAATGTTGTAATTTCTTCAAATGCTAGAATCACAATATGTCTCTAGTAGAATACCAGTAAGTCTACTCTACTCCATAGCTCTTCCCCCAATCCTGAGGATTCTGGGATGGTGATGTCCACTCCACCTCCAATTGAAAGGAGACTTATATCCCATGGAGAAGATTGATGGGACTATGCTGCCTGCAGCTGCAGACTCTCTCCATCCCTTGGGACAGCAGTTGTCCAACTTCATCTCCCTGCCAGTTGTCCTGGGTGAGTCCAATGAGCTGTAGAATAGGTGTTGCAACTCCATCGAGGTTCTGGGCCCAGCTGGGACACGGACAGTCCAAAGACTCAAATCTCTGGACGTACATATACAAACTCCAGCACCAAGTATAGGTTGAAATAGAAGGGACAGATTATCCATGTGCAGGGAAGACATAATTGAATCCAACTTTGTCACTCTCAGGAGCACAAACTCCAGGGTAAGGCCCACTAGAAAGGCACCAAACTCCAGAGCTATCCACCCTGACCTTAGGACCTGGGTGTCTGTAAAGACCTCAGGAGCCCCACTATTTGAGGTGGTATTTACTTTGGGATTCTATGAGATTCTGCTGAGATGTGCATAAACGTTACTCTGGGGTGATCTCCTGACTCACTTTGAAGTCTCTTAGCCCTTTAAACTCAATTGTCTTTACTTTCCCCCCTTTTATTCGAGGACTTTTTCCAGTTGTATTGCTAGTTGCTGCTTGGTATTAATCCCTTGGTGCCATGGAGGTTCATCCCTGGGAGTCATGGTAAGGGAGGATGGTAATGCATTCATATGCTGAGCTTGGCTTAGAGAGACGCCACATTTGAGCATCAAGGAGGCTCTCAGGAGGCAACACCTAGGCACCCCATAACAATAAGCTAAGTTTAAATTTGAAGAGCAAAGACTTAGAAGCCTAGTCATCAATATCAAGGGCCCATCAGTGGATCATTCTCCTTCATAATTCACTGTCTCTGCACTTGGGTGCTGTGGCTGCTCCCTTAAAGAATGTGGCAGAGCTTTCCAAGGTGGGAATTCAGTACTCTCTTTTTTATTTTGTGAGTGTCCATCAACTGTGACAATGCCCCATGAACATTTAAACATATTTATATATCTTATATAAATGCTCAGGTCAACTTCCTTCCATGCATCCCGCATCCCTGACACCCCACACCAACATTCCTCCCCTGCCCCAATTGTAACCCAAAGCTTCTTCAAAGAAGAAGCCATTACAGTAGCTGAATATAATTAATAGGAAAATGAAATAATAATGATAAGTTTAAATGTAAGAGATGAAATGCATAAAAAAATTTTAAAAATTAAATTAAATTAAAAGATTGGTATATTTAAAAAATGAAAAATATAAAAGAATTTTTTTGACCTTTTGCCTTTCATCACTGCAATATCTGGTGTCCAGTCTGTACCACGGCACCTTCCACCTCTCATTCCCCAGTGCCTCACTATTTTCATTTTGTTTTCAAAGAAGTTTTAGGTCACAGCAAAGTCACATACAGAATATAGGATACTGTCATATACCCAACATTCTCCCCCTCTTCTTCCACCCATACTGATGCCTTTTTCTATCTGGATAGTACCTTTGTTTTGACTGATATACAAATATTGAAATATAGCTACTAAACATGGCCTATGGTTTACACTATGGTTTACATTTTAGAATGTACACTTTTATAAATTTTGATGATATTTACCAGGTCCTGTGTAATTCACTGTGAGATCATGCAGAACAATTACACCGACCACTAAATACACCCTGTTAAATCTATACTATTCCTCCTTACTCATCCCACCGGGGCCCAAGGAAACCTCCTGGCTTGACTCATTGGATGACAAGATTCATAGTTACATACCACAAGACTGAGGTCTTAACACATTGGTTTGTCCTCCCCTATTAAGAACTGCCCTTGCACTCAAGAGACTCCCACCTATTTCCAAAAATTAGTTCTCCCAAGGATGGGGGACCAACACCTTCCTTCTAATTTTGTGAGTCTCTACCCACTGATACTGCACATTATGACAAAATGATCACTCACACACTCCCTAGAAGCCTGCTCCATGTGCACCCTGTCACGAATGCCCCATCATCCAACACACTAATCCAGTAAACATTCCTTGTCATATTGCCATAAGTGCATTTCCAACTTTGTACCTTCAACCACATACCCACAAATCCCCAGTATTCACCTGGTCCCTCTCCAAACCTTACCCCCAGTAATGTGGACCTTCTAACCCACTTGTCTTAATCTATCCAACTGTCATCCCTGCACCACCCACCCAATACTATCACTACCCTCCAGTCCTATCCCTTCAATACACACTACACACTTTCACCTTACCATTGATTATATCAGTGTGGGTGATGGCTCACAACCTTCTCCTTTCTTTTTCTTGTAAAGCTATCTTACAGACAATAGCTCTCTAAGATTGCTCAGTTTCCTTAATTCGTATCAGTGATGTCATGTACTGTTCATTCTTCAATGCTGGTTTGCTTCACTCAACGTAAGGTCCTCAAGATTCATCTATGTTTTCCCGGTGTTAGTACTGTATTCCTTATTACAGCTGAGTAATATTCCATTGTATCTATGTACCACATTTTGTTTATCCATTCTTCTGTTTATGGGCACCTGAGTTGATTCAAAATTTTAGCAATAGTTAATAATACTGCCATGAACATTGGTGTATGTATATCTGTTCATATCTTTGCTTTTGAATCTTCTGGGTATGTACTCTGCAGTGGAATTCCTGAAGCACATGGAAATTTTATAATGAGTTTTCTGAGGAACTGCCAAACTGTCCTCCACAATGGCTGTACCATTCTACATTCCCACCATCCGTGGATGAGTGTTCCCATTCCACCACATCCTCTCCAACACTTATACTCTGCTGTATTTTTTAACAGCCACCATTCTAATGGGTGTAAGATGGTATCTCATTGTAGATTTGATTTGCATTGCCCTAATAACTAGTGATGTTGAGCATCTTTTCATGTGCTTTTTAGCCATTTGTATTTATTCCTTGGAGAAGTGTCTTTTCAGGTCACTTGCCCAGTTTTTAAATGGGTTGTTTGTCTTTCTACGTTTTAGGTGTAGGATTTCTTTATATAGGCAGGATATTAGGCTCCTATCAGATAAATGGATGCCAATTTTTTCTCCCACTGGGTAGGGTGCCTTTTTACTTTCTTGTTAATGACCATTGAGGTGAAAAACTTTTTAATTTTGAGAAGATCCCATTTACATATTTTTTCTTTTGCTGCTCATGCTTTGGGTTTGAGTTTCATGAAACCATTTCCTGCAGATGCTTCCCTACATTATCTTCCAAGGTCTTTATATTCTTGGGTCTTATATTTAGATCTTTGATCCATCTTGAGTTGATTTTTGTATAAGTTGTGAGATGTTATTCCTCTCATATCCAAAAGGATATGTATATCCAGTTTTCCAAGAACCATTTGTTGAAGAGACCATTCTCTCCCAACTGAATGGGTTTACTGGTCTTGTCTAATATCAAATGACTGTATGTTTGAGGATCTATATCAAAACTCTCAATTTGTTTCCATTGGTTGGTATGTCTATAATGCAGTTTTGACCACTGTAGCTTTGTAGTATGTATTAAAGGCAGGTAGTTTGATATCTCCAATTTCATTTTTCTTTTTCAGTATGTTTTTGGTGATTTGGGGCCTCTGAACCTTCCAAATAACTTTTGTAGTTAGTTTTTTCAATTCATTAAAAAATGCTATGTTGATTTTTATTGGGATTACATTAAATCTGTAGATTACTTTGTTAGGGTAGACATTTTAATGATGTTTAATCTTCCTATCCATGAACAGGGAATATTCTTCCATTTATTTAAGTCTTCATTGATTTCTTTAACAGTGTTGTGAAGTTTTCTGTACATAAGTCCTTTACATCTTTACTTAAATTTATTCCTAGATACTTGATTCTTTTGATTACTATTGTAAATGGTATTTTTTTCTTGATTTCCTCCTTAGATTTCTCTTTATTGTTATTCAGAAATGCTACTGATATTTCAGCATTGATCTTACAACCTGTGACTTAACTGAAATCATTTATAAGTCCAGAAGCTTTGTTGTAGATTTCTATGGGCTTTCTATGTATAAGATCGTGTCATCTGCAAATAGTGATATTTTTATTTCTTCTTTTCCAATTTTGATGTTTTGTATATCTTTTTCTTGCCTTACTGCTCGAGCAAGTACTTATTACACACTGTTCAATATGAATGATGATAGTGGATGTCCTTGTCTTCTTCCCAATCTTAGAGGGAAATCTTTTGATTTCACCATTAATGATGATGTTAGCTCTATGTTTTCCATATATACCCTTTATCATGTTCAGAAAGTTTCTTTCCAATCCTATTTTTTGCAGTGTTTTAATCAGGAAAGAGTGCTGTATTTTGTCAAATGCTTTTTCTACATCTATAGAAATGATCATGTGGTTTTTCGTTTTTACATTGAACCATCCTTGCATACGTGGGAAGAAACTCCCTTGGTCATGGTGTATAATTCATTTACTATGCTGTTGAATGTGATTAGCAAGTATTTTGTTGATGATTTTAGCAACTAGGTTCAGCATCTATTTCCTGCTTTATTTGGGTGTAGCACTCTGTATATGTTTATTAGGTCCAGGTCCTCTAATGCATTAGTCAGTTTTGTTTCTTTATTGATTTTCCATCGAGATGTTCTGTCTAATGGTGAAAAATGTGTATTAAAGTTCCCCCTATAATTGCAGAGGCATATATTTCTCCATTTAGTCTTTCCAGTATTTGCCTCATGAATTTTGAGGTGCCCTAATTAGTTGTATAAATGTTTATGATTTTTCTTTCTTCTTGAATGATTACCACTTTTACTAATATATAGTGTCCCTCTTTGTCTCTTACAATAGTTTTGCATTTAAAGTCTATTTTGTTCAATATTATTATAGCTACTCCCACACTTTTTTGGTTATTGTTTGCTTGTAAAATTGTATTCCAGCCACTCACATTCAGCCTTCTTGAATCTCTGGGTTTAAGGTGGGTTTCTTGTAGACAACATATGGATGGGTTATATTTCTTTATTCATTCTGCCAACCTGTGTCTCTTGACTGGTGAGTTTAATCCATTAATATTTAGTGCTATTACTCCCAAGGAATTTCTTACATCAGCCATATTTCCCTTGGGTTTATGTATGTCTTATATTGTTTTTATTTCTCTTTTTGTCTTTTCAGTTGTTCTTACACTCTCCTCCAACTCTCTCTCTCTCCTCTTTTTTCCTTTCAACCTGCAGAACATCCTTTAGTATTTCTTGAAGGGCTGGTTTATTATTGACATTCTCTCTTAATTTTTTTTATCTGTTAATATTTTGAACTCTCCATCATTTTTGAATGCCAGCTTTGCTCAAAAGAGAATTCTTGTTTGGAATTTTTTTTCTTTTAGTACCTTGACTATTTCATACCACCATCTTCTTGCCTCCATGGTTTCAGATGAGAAACTAGCATTTAATCTTATTAAGATTCCCTTCTATGTGATGGTTCTCTTTTCTCTTTCTGCCTTGAGTATTTTCTCTTTGTCTTGAGCACTGGACATTTTGACAAGTATATGTCTTGGAGTAGGCCTGTTGTGATTTATATTGGTTGGGGTGTGCTGTGCTTCCTGGACATGTACATCCATCTCCTTCAATATGGTTGGTAAGTTTTCAGCCATTATTTCCTTCAACACTCTTTCTGTTCCCTTTCCCTTCTCTTCTTCCTCTGGGATGCCTATAATGCATGTCTTTGTGTATTTTGTGTTGTTGTGTCAATCCCTAAGTCCTTGCTGGATTTTTTCTATCTTTTCATGTATCTGCTCTCCTATCTGTTTGATTTCAGTTGTACTGTCTTCCACATCACCAATTCTTTCTTCTGCCTGTTTAAATCTGCTGTTATGTGATTCCAGTGTTTTTTTTTTTTTCATTTCTTGGATTGTGCCATTCATCACCATCATATCTGTTATCTTTTTAAGTATGTTTACAATTTCTTCCATATGTTTTTCCAGTTTCTTCTTAATATCCTTATTCTCTTCCTTCACTTCATTAAGATGGTCCATGATATTTGTTTGGACAGCTCTGATTAATTGTTTGATGTTCTGCATCTCTTCTTGGTTTTTAGTTTGTTCATTGGACTGGTCCATGTCTTCCTTTACTTAGTATGGTTATAATTTTTTGTTGCCCTCTAGTCAACTTTTTATCTTGATTGGTTTATTCAAGTGATTAGCTTCTTTCTCTGCTCTAGAGGTTTATTTAGCTGCTGGTGCCATGTTTGTGTTAAGTTTTCTATTTGACACTTTGTTCTTCTTGTTCTATTTCCTTGCTGTTTTCTATGTTCTGGTTCTATCTAGAACAATCTATCTCCCTGTCTAGCTCCCTCCAGATCAATGCCCCAAAGGCTCCCACTCCTTGGGCTCCAAAAAAAGCTCACTCAGGCAGGATCCTGCCTCCAATGAGCTGTGTTTTTTGAGAAAGATGGTGAGAACTAACTTAAACTGATTCCATCTTGCCTCAGATCCCTACATATTTTTCTAAAGTACTCATGGAACTTTCTCCAGGATGGACTAAATGCTGGGACATAAGTCAGATAACAATAAATTAAAAGAATATTGAAATTGTACAAAACACTTTCCCTGATCATAAAATGGAATAAATTTAGAAATTATTAACAGGCATAAAGGTGGAAAATTAAATAAATATATAGAGATTAAACAGCACATTCTTAAATAATTATTGTATCAAGGAAGAAATTTCATGGGAAATCAAAAAACACCTCAGACCAAATGAAGATGAAAGCACAAAATATTAAAACTTATGGGATATAGCAATTGCAGTGCTGAGAGGGTAATTTATAGCCTTCAATGCTTATGCAATAAATGAAGAAAGAGTTAAAAATCAAAGACCTAATGGCAAATTTGGAGGAACTCAAAGAACAACAAGCTAAAATCAAATCAAGCAGAAGGAAAGATGATAAAGATGAGAGCAGAAATTAATGACACGGAGAATAAAAAACAGTAGAGAAAATGAACAGAACCAAAAATTTCCTCTTTAAGATCAACATATTTGACAAATTCTTAGCTAGATTAACAAAGAAAAAAAGAGGGAATATGAAAAGATAAAATAAAATCAGAAATGAGAAGTATATATTATCTCTGTACCGGCAGAAATAAAATAATGATAAAAGGATAGTATGAACAACGGTATGCCCACAAGTTAGACAACATTGAGGAAATGAACAAGCCAAATTGACTTCAGAAGAAATAGAAGATCTCAACAAACCAACTACAAGTAAAGAAATTAAAACAGTTATTATAAACCTTCCCAAATGAAACATCCATGATGAAATTTCTTCACAGGTGAATTCTATCAATCATTTAAAGAAGTACTAATAAAAATCTTACTCAAACTATTCAAAAAATTAAACAAGAAGGAATGCTACGAAACTCATTCTATGAAAATGGCATCACCCAAATACAAAAGAAAAAATTTCTTATTATGAGAATAAGAAATTACAGACCATTTTCTCTCATAAACATAGATTCAAAAATACTCAACAAAATATTTGCTAACCAATTCCATAAACATATTAAAAATTCAATATAATCAAGTGTAGTTTATACTAGATATGCAAGGGTTGTTCAACATCAGAAAATCAATGTAATACATCACATTAATAAATTGAAGAAGAAAAAATACATGATTATCTCAATAGACAGAGAAAAGTTACTTGTCAAAATACACCATTTCTTGATAAAACTACTGTGTAAGCTAAGAATAGAAGGAAATTTTCTCAATATGATAAAGTGCACAAATGAAAAACCCATAGCTCACATGGTACTCAATGGTGAAAGACTGAAATCATTTTCCACAGAGATTGGGAAGAAGATAAGGCTGCCCACAGCCTCCACTGCATTTAATATGGAACTAGAATGTCTAGCTAGAGAAATTAAGCAAGACAAAGAAATAAAAAGTCACTCACATAGGATAAGAGGAAGTAAAACATTCACTATTTGCTGATAATATGATCTTATACTTAGAAAACTCTGAAAAGTCCACAAAACTACTAGAACTAATAGACAATTTCATCAAAGTGGCAAGATGCAAGATTAATTTACAAAAAATCAATGGCATTTGTATAAACTGGTAATGTGCAATCTGAGGAGGAAGTCAGAAATTAAATTCCACTTACAATAAAAACTAAAGTAATCAAATAACCAGGAGTACCCTTAACCAAGGATACAAAGGACCTTTATTTAGAAAGCTATAAATCATTGCTAAAAGAAACCAAATGTTATCTAAATAAATGGAAGGCTATTCTGTGATCATGCTTTGGAAGACTAAATATCATTAAGATGTCAATTCTAATCAAACTGATATATAGATTTAATGAAATTTTGATAAAAATTACAACAGACATTTTTGTAGAATTGGAAAAGACAATTGCAAAATTTATCTCAGAGAGAAATGTTATTGACTAGCCAAAAATATATTTAAAAAGAAGAGCAAATTTAGAGGACTCTCCCTTCCTGACATTAAGGCATATTATCTAACTATAGTGGTAAAAACAGCATGGTACTGTCATAAAGTCAGACACATTGACCAATGGAATTGAATTGAGTCTGAAATACACACTTTCACAGTGGTCAAGTGATTTTTGTCAAGGCTGCGAAATCCTCTCAGCTGGGTCAGAATAGTTTATTCAACAAATGGTGTTGGGAAAACTGGATATCCATATCTAAAAGAAAGAGGACCACTGTCTCAAACTTACACAAAAATTAACTAAAAATTTAGCAAGTACCTTAATATAGAAGCTAGAACCATACAATTCCTAGAAGAACATGTAGGGAAACAATCTTCACAATTTTGTGATAGTTGGTGTTTCCTTGGACCATCCACTCAAAGCATGAACAATGAATGAAAAAAATAAATACATGGAACTTCCTCAAAATTAAACAATTTTACATTTGAAACTATGTTGTTAAGAAGGTAAAAAATCCATTTCAATGGGAAGAAAAATCTTTGGAAACCACATATCCAATATGGGTTTGATTTCCATTTTATAGAAAGAGATCATAAACTTATAAACAAAATGACAAGCAACCTAATTTAGAAATGGGCAGAAGAATTGCAAGAGAAAATACAAGTTACCAAAAGAAACATGAAAATATGCTCAACACCCTTACCTATTACCAAATGCAGATCATTTTTCCCCATACAGAATGGCATTTACTAAAAAAAAAAACAAAATAGAAAACTGCAAGTGCTGGAAAGGATGTGGAGAAATAAGATCACTCTTTCACATTTGGTGGGAGTGTAAAATGGTGCAGCTTCTGTAGAAGATACATATAGAACTGCCATATTATTCTGAAATCCTGATACTAAGAATATGTTCAGAAAAACTGAAAGCAAGGACAGGAACTGATATTTTTACATCAACATTCATAGTGACATTATTCACAATTGCTAAAAGATGGAAACAACCTAATTGTCCATCAGCTAAGGAATGGACAATTAAAATGTGGTATTTACATATGATGGAAAACTATTCTGCTGTAAGAAGGAATCAGTTGGGGAAAGATATAACAACACAGAATAACCTTGAGGACATTATGTTTAGTGAAACAAGCTGGACATAAAAGGATGACTAATATATTGTCTCACTGATATGAACAAAATATAATGAACACACTTATGAATAAGACTATGGAATGTAAGTTTGTGGGAGATTGGATGTGGATTGAGAAGGGGATGCTGATGATGGATGCATGCAGGTCAATTATAAATATGTGGTAATGGATGGAGTTTTTGGTAGGACGTTATAATGAGAGTAACAAACACTGTTGATTTATGGATGTGATTTTTGGCTGAAACAAATAGTCTATCGAGGCTAATGTCAGTCTGAGAACAGTCAGAAGATAATATAGGGAATGATAATAGTGATTTTGGTGGTAGATGAGAATTGTGGATAATGTAAATGCAGGATTGTTCTTGTATGATAAGGTGTTAAGAGTATAGTGATACATGGAGAAAATATAACAATTGTAACTTATGGATTATAATTAACAATAATATTGTAAAATTTTGTAGCAAGCCAAAGAAGGGACTATATTCATTATAAGGATCAAATAATGAACATGGGAGATATAAATGTGATTATGAATTTTTTCTCTTTTATCCTTTCTTTATTAACAAGGAGACCTCGATTATGTTACTTAAGAATCTATCTTCATCTGTGCATTTTTCTCAACATTGGAGAAACAAATTGAGTTTGTTTTTCAAATTAGATGAGATAAAAAGTGCCTGGACTGAACTTTTTGGAGTAATGCTTATATAACTTGTGAAATTGCCTTTTTTTTATTTCACTCTTTGAATTTGAAATAAAGTTTGAATTAAAAAAATATTCATAGAGTGTTACTTCGATGTTCATTGTGGCATTATTCACAATTGCTAAAAAATGGAAACAAACTAATTGTCCAAAAACCGATGAATGGACAAAAAAAAATGTGGTATTTACATATGATGAGAAACTATTCAGCTGTAAGAAGGTACCAATTGGTGAAGCATATTACAACATGTGTCTCAGACTCGACTCCAAGCTTTTGGTTAACCCCAGATATTCTCTGCATCAACTCCACATGGTAGGTCCTATCACTAGCCCTATTTCATAGTTGGGGAAACAGAGGCACAGAGAGGTCAAAAGAACCTGCTGAAGGTCACACAGCAGGGTGGGGCTGGGCCTGCTAGTGAACCAGCTGCGAAGCCAGGAGAGATGCTGATGTCAGAACACTAAAGGGTAAAGGAGGAACAGAAACACAGTAGGGTCATGGGTAGACTGGGACCAGGATTTCCACCATGGTTTGGGTCCCATCCCTGCCCTTGCAACTCCTGGGCCTCCAGAAACGTCTTTATTGTTCCACTGGCTTCATGCCTGTCAGAGGAGGAGCAGAGGGTACAGGTGTGGTCCTTAGAAACAGCACTTGGGGCAGAGGAGGAACTTCTTAAATACTGGTTGTAACTAACTCGATGACATTTTAAAAGAGAAAATACTAGAAATAAACAACAATGGCAATTGCACAGCATTCTTTCTAAGTCTGCTTCTCCCATTCTCAGAAGGAAGCCATCCCCACCTGTGGTCACATGGGCTCCTTCCAACCTGAGTACAGCTGTCTCTGCTCTCAGTTACCATGGACTGCCCTCTCCCAGACCTGCTCTCCTGTCCTCAGAGCAGAGCAGTGGCTGAACAGGTGAGGTGGTCCCACTGGCCATAGGGACTGCAATTCCTGAGAGCCAGAAGCTTTGAGAGGGTCTCATATCCAGGAAATCCTGGATATAGGTCCAGCATCTCCCACAACTTTGGGTGGCCTATAGAGTCTGTGGAGGGTCATTTTCCTTACTTTCTTTTGAAATAATGGAAGGGTCAGAGGGAGGCTCATGCATATTCTAATGTTCAGCTTCTTTTCCCAGCCATAGTGAGGGTTTCCAAGCAGGTAAGAGCACCTGCTGGTTGGAAAGGTCATCATCACTGCTTCAAACTACTATACTTTATAACTTGGTTTGTCTTGGTTCAGAACAAACAAACCAGAATTATGAATTCAGAGCACTCCAAAACTGTGACACTTGGTTCATTTCCCCCAATTTTTCTACAAACACCTTCCTTCTGGCCACACGCTGGCACATAGGTAGAAGTCACCTGACTGGCATTGTTTTGGATCCACATAGCAAAGCAAAGCCTCTCTGTGCAGGCAGTCCAGTAGGGAAAGGATTGCCCATCAGACAACTGCACCCCATGTGGCCAGAGGGTCAGGGGGGTGTAGTTCCAACTCCTGTCCTGGGACCAGCCATCCATGATAGATGGAAAAACTCAAGAGAATTGGGGCAGCTCATGGAGGGGAGTGAGCAGCCTGTGGGGAGCAGGGTAAGGGAGATACCTGGGGACAAGTAGCTTATGGGGAACATCCTGGAGGAGAAACATTCAGGGGGAGGAATGACCTAGGGGCAGCATGCTGTGAAGGAGAAGTTGGGGAGGGAGAATCCTGGTGGGGGAAACAGTCTGGAAGGTGAGATTTCTAGGGGGAGCTTCTTTTGGGATGAGTAGTCTGGGGAGGAAGCACCCAGGGAAGCCACAGCCTGGAGGAAGTAGTGTCACCTTTGGTTACCATTCTTTGGTCCTTTTTGGGGATGGTGTCCAACTCAAAGTGAAATCCTGCAGGTTTCTTGAATCTCTCTGGGGTTCTTCAGGGTGGTGGGTGCCTGGACAAGGACAGTGAAGAAGAAGGTTATGAGAACAGAGACCTCTAAATCTGCTTCTTCCTCCAGGGCCTCCCCCAGGAAGCAACCCTTGAGCTCTCCACTCTCCCATTCTGCCTCTCTGTCTTCAGTCTGGGGAAAAGGAGCTACTAGCTCCCTCCCTGTACACTCAGAGGTGCACAGGAAGAGGTGGCTTGCCTACCTGAAGACCTCAGGTTAGGGCCATGGGTCTAGGACAAGAACAAATCTCCTCATCCCCAGGGGCTTACTCACAAGCCTGGTTCCTTCACAGGAACCCCCAGGACCCTACCCAAGCTAGACATGCAGCTTCATTCCCTGGAAGAGTTTTTGTATATGTGGCCAATTGTTCAGTACTTGCTCCCCTGGGAGTTTCCAGGGCAGGACCACCTCTCCTAGTGACCTCAGCAGCCCCAGGCCCCCAGACAGTGCACACTGAGCAGCCACTTGGCTATTGGGTGAGCCTCACCTACATTGCACAGATGGTGTCAAGCAGGACATGATTTGAGCAGGATGGAGAGGGTAGGACCCAGTGTGAGAAAGGACCTGGGTTAGGACAGGAGCCGGAGAGGCATGAATTGGAGTGAAACAGAATCTAGCTTGGCTGGAACCTGGAGTGAACAGAACATAGAGTTGGTGGGACACTGAGTAGGCAGGACCTGGAGTGTATGGGGTGGGGAGAATGGAGTGGTTCAGATGCAGAGTGGGAAGTATTTGCAATGTGGGGTCCTGAAGTGGGCCACCTACTCATCCCCATCAACAGCTCTGGGGATTCTCCCATGGCTGGGCAGTGCTGTGACCTGGGGTCATACACCCAGTTACTCTCCAGAACTAGTCGCCTGAGGGCTTTGTCTCTTCACCTGTCCCCTCACATACCTCCCCACCTGCTGCCTGTGGCCCTGGCTTTCCTTTTCCCTAAATCTCTGCTCTCACTGCAGCATGCTGGAGCTGGGGGGTGCTGGCCTCATTCCAACCCCAGAGCTTCTCCCTCCCCTCTTCACCTCAGCTCCTCCAACTTGTCAAGTTCCTGTTGCCTGCTGTACCCTCTTTCAGTCCCTGTAGATTCTGGCTGGGCCCTCCTTTTGTCACTCCTGCCATGTAAATGACTGTCAGATGGCTCATCCTGTGCAGAACCCCAACCTTGTCCTGCACCAGCCTCATTTCCTGACACTGGTGAGCTGGACCAGGAAGCAGCCGTCATGGTCAGTGACTGGAGAGCCCTGCACTATGCAAGCCCCGCTCCCTGGGTATCCACTCTTGCACTGGCTTCGACATGCCATGATCTTTCCCCCATGTCACCTTTGATGCAGCCCCCTAGCCCAAGGAAATCTATAACCTTCCACACCCTGGCACCTCTGCTTTCTCTCTCATCACAACCCAAGCTGGTCACACTCTCCCATTCCACACACTCCTACTCTACATCAAGGAGATTGAGCCTGGAGGTACAGTCACCCATCAGTCTTCAGAAAATACCATCAGAGTTGACACCAACTCCAGGCTGGTTGCCTGCCCATCTGCATCCAAGACATCTCAAACTTCTTCTTTCCTCAGCTGCCCAGGGCCCTCACTGCTCTTCACCATGAAGACCTTGGCACTTACCTCACAGTCATGGAAAGTAACAAAGAATGAAGTATCTCCCTATCCCACACTCAGCCTATTACCAGGTTGTCCCTGGGAGACCCCAGGTGGCACTCACTCCTGCCCGTGCCTCACTCAGGACTTCCACAGATATCCACTTCTTTTCTTTTCCAGAGACATTCTCTTAGCTGAGTTGTCTATATATCTCTTACTTTGGACATCAGCCTCTTTGGCTTCTCTCAACCATCAAGTTGCCCTGAAATACTGCTCCTCACTCCTGAAGCACCTCTCTGAGAAGGATCTAGGCTTCTGCTGTAGACTCTGGCCCCCATTCTCAGTGACACACTCCAACCTGCCTGCCAGGTCATCAGCATCATGGCCCAGCTCATCAGCCACACCCATCTGACACCTCTCCTGGACAGACTTCATCTGCTTGACTTCCAGAATACACCATGCCCTTCTGATTTCCATCTTATCTCACCATCACACCCTCTTGACACCATCTGCTGACAGCTCCTCTCCCGACTTAGTCCAGAAAGGTCCAGGAATTAGTCCCCTGAAGGACAGAGAATCATGGTCTCAGGCCTCAGCTCTCTTTCTCCCCTTTTTAAATTTACTGGGATGGAGCACAACCCAACACAACAACAACGGCAAATAGCCTAGAGCCTTTGAAGTTGGATGACTGTTCCCACTGCTATACTCTCTACTTCTGTGTACATTTGAAAGTTTCCATTAGAAAAAAGTGCTGTACATATATCTGTCTGCTGAATACTTGATATCCAGATACTCATAGAATTCTCCACAGAGGTTTACACTGCATCTCACACAGAACACACTCAAATGGAACTTCGATCCTCCCTTTCAAAGTCTTTCCCCACTGTCTGGTTTGGCAGACATCATGGTGAGGAGACCTGCACTTAGGAGCCTCCTGTGCTCCTCCAGGATTGAATGATATATCAATTCCATGTGCCAAACCTGGCTCAAAACCTGTTTTCCTGTGGCCCATGAGCAAAGAAAAGTTTTTATATTCTTTAAGGGTTGTAAACCACCTCTCCAGCACACACAGACCATATATTACCTCCACTGTCTGCTCTCAACCAGGAAAGTTGCCAGCTCCACTCTGGGATGTAAAGCCTCTCCTGCACCCTGGCCCTGATCTGACAGTACCCCTACCAAGGCCAGCCAAAAGTGATACCATCATTAACTGATAGTCCTCTGCCCCAGCCACCTTGCTCTGTGGGCATTGCCATTGGAGCTCACAATTAACTGACGGATCAGGTGACAAGTATGGCTTAGTGAGGGCACATGGTGGGCATTGAAGAAATACTAGCTAAGGAGATACTTGTTGATATGTTCTGACTTATCACCATATTGGGTTCATCTACCCCAATATCCCACTTCTGTGATCTCAGTCCCTCAGTTATGGGGGAGTCCTGTGAGGTAAGCATAATCTTATACCCAGTGCCAACTTCTTCTAGGGGAACCTCATGGGGTAATTACAACCGCCCACCGTGTTCTACTTCTTCTTGGGGGAGCTTATGGGGTAAGTACAGACCCATGCTCAAAGCCTACCGATTTCTGAAGTGGAACCTCTGCAAAGAGATCAGCAGGGCCATGACCAGCCTCTTCCTGTTCAGGCTATAGTGGATGTCATTCCAGAGTTGCATCAGCTCCTGGCAGCCTCCCACTGATGTTCAGCAGCACTTCCAATGATAACATGGCTGAGCCCTGGCTGCCCTTACCTTCCTGGAGTGCAGCAGACACTGGAGCTCAAGCTCCCAACGTACTGGAAGGAGCTCTGCCCAGGGAAGTCATAGGGGCTCTGCATTTTGTCCTGTTGGGGGAAGCATATGGTAAGGAAAAGGCAAAGATGGGCTTCTGGCTACACAGCTAAGGAGAGGGTGAACACAACCTATCAAAACTTGACTCATATCTGCTGTGAAGAACCTTCCCCCAGCAAGACTGGCATCAGGGCTGAGCAGAACCAGGGACCTCTTCTGTGCCCAGCAATGAAACACCAATCAAATTGACCTTGAGAAATATGCTTCTGTTAACTGAACTTTCCAGATAACCAAGGATATATGGTCTTGTTGGTGTACTGGATGCCACTTACTTAACTCTAGCTTCCACCATGATGAGCTTCCCAGTGACATCTGCTGACCTTTAATTGCCACAAGCACTTGCTGAACCAGTATTTTGGGGGAAATTTGGGCAATGAGGCCAGAATAGAAATTTTCTCTTTATCTTTGGTGCTTGACATTCTGAGTACTATGTGTCTTGGGGTAGGTCTGTTTGGATTTATGCTGATTGGGGTACACTGTGCTTCTTGGACATGTAAATTCATTTCTTTCATGAGAGTTTGGAAATTTTCAGCCATTATTTCCTCAAATAATCTTTCGACCCCTTTCCTTTTTCTTCTTCTTCTGGAACCCCGAGGACATATATGTTGTTGCACTTCATATTATCATTGAACTCCTTGACCTCCTGATTAATTTTTTCCATTCTTTTCCCTGTCTGTACTTCTCTCTTCAATTTCAGCTGTTATGTATTGTGCATCACTTATCCTTTATTCTATCATTTTGAGTCTCATATTCTATACCTATAAATTGTTTCTGGTCTCACCTATTGTATCTTTAATTCCCATAAGCTCTGTTATTTTGCTGTTAACGTTTTCAAATTCTTCTTTGTGCTCATATGGTGTCTTGTTTGCTTTTTTTCCTCCCTATTTTTATTTATTTAAAGATACTTAGATTACATAAATGTTACATAGAAAATATAGGTGATTCCCATATGCCTTGCTCCCCACACCTCCCCCATTTTCCCACATTAACAACACCCTTCATTAGTGAGGTATACTCATTGCAGTTGATGAACACATTTTGGAGAATTGCCACTAAGCATGGATTAAAATTTACAGTAATTTATACTGTCTCCCACCTAATTCTGTGTATACTGGTCTGTATCTGTCATTGTAATGTCATTTAGGACAATTCCCAACGTCCAAAAATGCCCCCATATTACACATGTTTTTCCCTCTCCCTGCCTTCAGAACCTCCAATGGCCACTGCCTCCACACCAAAGATATAATTCCTTCCATTGCTAGAATCACAATAAGTCTGTAGAAGAATATCAATGAGTCTACTTCAGTCCATAGTTCATTCCCCAATCCTGAGGATTCTGGGGTAGTGATGTCCACTGCACCTCTACTTGAGAGGGGGCTGCAATCTCATAGGGCCAATGGATGGGACTCTCTTGCTTGCAGTTATTGACTCTTTTGGTTCCTTGGTATGGTAGTTATCCATCATCACTTCCTTGTAAGTTGTCCTGGGTGAGATCAATGAACTGGAGAGTAGGTGTTGCAACTCCATTGATATTCAGGGCCCAGCTAGCACATGCACAGTCCAAAGATTTAAGTCTCTTGGATGTACCCCTACCAAATCTAGTACTAAATATAGGTTCAGAGAGAAGGGCAGAAGAGCCATGTAAGGGAAAGCACAACTGAGTCCAACTTTGCCACAATGAGGAGCATAAATTCCAAAGTAGGGTCCACTGGCAAGTCACTAAACTCTTGAGCTATCTGCCCTGACTATAGTGTTTGGATGTCTCCAAAGCCTTCAGTAGCCCTCCTAATTTGGGTAGTATCTACTTTGTCAGTCAGTGAGATCCTGCTGAGGTGTGCATAAGTGTAACCTCTGGAATGACCTCCCAACTCACCTTGAAGCCTCTTAGCCGTATAATCTCATTTGTCTTTACTTTTTCTCCCTTTTGCTTAAGTCTTCTTCCAGTTGCACTTATAGAGAATGTGGCAGAGCTCCCCAGGATGGGAATTTGATATTTCTTTTGTTATTGTGTGAATCTCCACCAACCGTGACAATGTCCCACGTACTTTTTCAAAAGATTTATTTATTTACCCCCCCCATTGTCTTGTGTTCACTGTATGCTCTCTATGTGTGTCTGCTTTTCTTCTCTTTAGGCAGCACTGGGAACCAATCCTGAGACCTTCCAGAGTGGAGAGATGCTGCTAATTCACTTGTGCCAACTCAGCTCCCTTGCCTTCTGTATCTCTTATTTTCTCTCCTTTGTGTCTCTTTTCTGTTGTGTCATCTTGCTGCACCAGCTCTCTGCATGGGCTAGCACTCCACACAGGCCAATACTCCACATGGTCCAGCTCTCTGCTTGGGCCAGCTCACCACACAGATCAGCTTGCTTTTCAAAAGGGGACTCCGGGAATCAAACCCTGGACCTTGTTTATGGTAGACAGGGGCACAATTGCTTGAGCCACATCTGCTTTCCAATGCCCTATGTACTTTTCACATGTCTATATACATTAAATGTGAGCCCAGGTGAGCCTTCTCCATTGTATCCCTCATCATTGACACCCCACACCAATGATCCTCCCCTGCCATAGTTGTAATGCTTCTATGATTCAAATCTTCTGCAAAAATGAAGCCAATAAAATAGTCAAATAAAATTTATAGGAAAATGAAATAATAATGATACTTTTAAAAATAAGAAATAAAGTACAAATTAAAAAAAATAAAAATAAAAAGTATAAATTTGTGATAATAAAAAAATAATGAAAATATATTTCTTCTTTTTTTTACATTTGTCTTTCATCACTGTAAGATCTGTTGTCCTATATATAGAGTGATATTTTCTTTTTATTTCACCAGTGCCTTACTTTTTCAATTTTGTCTTCAAAGAAGTTTTAGGTTACAGAAAAAAGTCACATACTGAATACAGGTGACTCTCATATACCCAACACCCTCCCCCTTTCCCCTTCCTCTATAAATAACATTTTATATGTGAATGGTATGTTTGTTACAACTGATATGAAAATACTGAAACATAGCTACTAACCATGGTCAAATATTTACATTAAGGTTTACATATTGGATAATACACTTTTATAAATTTTGATGTAATTTGACATGGCCTGTAGCCATCATAACAAGATTATGTAAAACACTTCCATTGACCTCAAAATACCCCTGTTTCATATATTCTATTTGTCCCTCAACCACACATTGGGGCACTGGGCAACCACCGAGCTGTACTCCTTGAAGGACAACATTCATTGTTACTTGCAACAATACTGAGGGCTTGACACAGTTGTCTGTCCTCCCTTTTAAGCACTGCCCATGTTCTTGAAAGACACCCACCTCTATCTGAGAACATAGCAGGCCTGCCCAGGATGGGAGTCCACCAAATTGCTGCTCATTATATGGTTCTCCACCCACTGATATAACAAACTATGACAAGATTATCATCCACACACATCTTAGAAGTTTGCATCAGGTGTGCCCTGTCACAAATGCCCCCCCATGTCCAACACCTTAATGAGTAACCTTCATTTCCCATATACCCAAAAGAGCATTCCCAACATTGTAGCTTCAACCATGTACCTGTCAATCCCCAGTGTTCCCCTTCTCCCTCTCCCAATCTTCCCTCCAGTTCCATGGACAGCCCAAATGAACATCCCCACCCTAGCCACCAGCAATACCAGCACCGCCTATCCCAATAGTATCATTGCATCACTGTCATGGTCCTCCATTGCATAATTATACACTTTCACCTTTTCATAGATTTTGCCCATTAGATATCTGCTCACAACCTTCTTCTCCCTTTCTATTTCCAGTAAACCTATCTTCCAGATTCTAGTCTGTGAGTCTGCTTGATTTGCTTAATTCATATCATAAGGTCTTCTAATATTTGTCCTTCAGTGACTGGTTTGCTTCACTCAACATGAGGTCCTCAAGATTCATCCATGTCATACCATGTGTTAATACTGTATTCCTTCTCACAGCTGAGTACTGTTCCATTGTATGTATTTACCACAACTTGTTTATCCATTCAACTGTTGAAGGGCATTTGGGTTGATTCCAACTCAACTTTTGGCTATAGTGAATAATGCCACTAAGAACATTGGTGTGCATATATCTGTTCATGTCCTTGCTTTCAATTCTTCTGGGTATACACTCAGCAGTGTAATTGCTGGATCTTATGTCAGCTCTATAGTTAATTTTCTGAGGAAACTCCAAACTATCCTCCACAATGGCTGCACCATTCTACCATCTGATCAGTAGTGGATAAAGTTTCCCATTTTTCCACATCTGCACCAACACTTTTAGTCCTCTGATTTTTAAGTGCTGCCAGTCTAATGGGTGTAAGATATATCTCAATGTAGTTTTGATTTTCATTTCCCTAATAACTAGTGATGTTGAACATCTTTTCATGTGCTTTTTAACCATTTGTATTTCTTCTTTGGAGAAGTGAATGTTCAAATCACTTGGCCATTTTTTTTAATGGGTTGTCTTTTTATTTTTGAAGTGTAAGATTTCTTTATATATTCTTTGTATTCAGCCCTTATCACATATATGGTTACCAAATATTTTCTCACATTGAGTTTATTGTCTTTAGACTTCCTTGTCAAATTCCTTTGAGGTGCAAAAGTTTTTAATTTTAAGGAAGTCCCTTTTATCTAATTTTTCATTTATTGTTTGGGCCTTGGGTGTAAATTCATGAAACCATTTCCTAATGCAAGGTCCTGTAGATGCTTCTTTGCATTATTTTCAAAGGTCTTTATGTTTTTCAATCTTATATTTAGATCATTCATCATCTTGCCAATTTTTATATAAGGTGTGAGATGGTGTTCCTCTCTCATTCTTTTGGATATGGATATCAGTTCTCCAAGCACAAATTTGTTGAAGAGGCCATTCCCTCCCAGTTGAATGGGCTTGTTGGCCTTGTTGAATATCAGTTCACTATATATAGAACAATCTATATCAAAACTCCCAATTTGGTTCCATTGGTCAGTATGTCTATCCTTGTGCCAATACCATGCAGTTTTGACCACTGTAGCTTTGTAGTATGTTTTAAAGTCAGGTGGTGTGAATCTTCTGATTTCATTTTTCTTTTTCAATATGTCTTTGAGTATGTGGCGCCACTTGCCCTTCCAAATAAATTTCATAGTTAGTTTTTCCAATTCTGTAAAAATGCTGTGGTGATTTTTATTGAGGTTGCATTAAATTTGTAGATCAGTTTAGGTAAGATAGACATCTTAGTGATGTTTAGATCATTAAATAATCTAATTTATGTTATATGATGTTTTGCTCTTTAATAAGTGGAATATTCTCCCTTTTATTTAAGTGTTATTTGATTTCCTTTAATCATGTTGTGTAGTTTTCTGCATATAAGTCATTTACATCTTTAGTTAAATTTATTCCTAGGTTTTTGATTCTTTTAGTTGATGTTGTTCATGACAGCTTTTTCTTAATTTCCTCCTCAGATTGCTTATTATTGATGTACAGAAATGTTACTGATTTTTGCACATTGATCTTATAACCTGTGACTTTTCCGAACTCATTTATAATCTCTAGAAGCTTTTTTGTAGATTTCTCAGGGCTTTCTATATACAAGGTCATGTTGTCTGCAAATAGTGAAATTTTACTTTTCCTTTCCCATTATAATACATTTTATATCTTTTTCTTACCCATGTGATCACTCAAATACTTCTAATACAATATTAAATAAGAGTCATTACAGTTGTCATCCTTGTCTTGTTCCCAATCTTAGAGGGAAAACTTTTAGAATTGCTCCATTGAATATGATGTTAGCTGTGGTTTTTCAAATATACTCTTTATTACATTGAGAAATTTTCTTTTCTATCCCTATTTTTGGCAGTATTTTTATCAGGAAAGGATGCTGATATTTTTTAATGCTTTTTCTGCATCTATAGAGATGATCATGTGATTTTTCTTCTTTTGCTCTGTTTATGTGGTGTATTACATTGTTTGAGATTTTAATGTTGAACCATCCTTGAATGCCAGCGATGAAATCCACTTGGTCATGGTGCATAATTCATTTTCTGTGTTGTTGAAAATGATCATTATTTTGTTGAGGATTTAGCATCTAGTTTCATTAGAGAGTTGGGTCTATGCATTTCTATCTTGTGGCATCACTGTTTGACTTTGGTATTAGGGTGATGTTGGCATCATAGAATGAGTTAGATAATGTTCTCTCTATTTATGCTGTTTTGGAAGAGTTTAAACAGGGTTGGTGTTAGCTCTTTCTGGAATGTTTGCTAGAATTCATCTGTGAATCCATCTGGTCCTGGGCTCTTCTTGGATAGGAGTATTTTTTTAACCCCCAAAGATTGATTGATTGATTGATTCCCTCCCTCATTGTTTTTACTCTTCCTGTCTGATCTCTGTGTGTTTACTTGTCTTTTTCTTTAGCTGGAGAACCAATCTTGGGACCTTCTGGAGCAGACAGAGGCTCTAAATCTCTTGCACCACATCAGCTCCCTGATCTTTTGTGTCTCTTATTGTCTCTCCTCTGTGTCTCTTTTTGTTGCATCATCTTGCTGTTGTAGCTCTCTACATAGGTCAGCACTCCTTGTGGGCCAGCACTGCTGCTCATGCCAGATCTCTGTGTGGACCAACACTCCATGTTGGACTAGTACTCCACTTGGACATGCTTGCCTCAGAGGCCAGGTTGCCTTTCACCAAGAGGCACCAGGAATTGAACTCTGGGCCTCCTCTATGGTGGATGGGAGACCAATTGCTTGAGCCACGTCTGCTTCCCTGTTGGGAGGATTTTGTTGGCTAATTCTATCTCATTACTTGTGACCGGTATGTTGAGTTCATCAATTTCTTCCTTTGACAATATAAGCTGTTTTTGTATTTCTAAGAATTTGTCTGTTTCCTGTAAATTAACCATCTTTTTGGCATATAATTTTTCAAAGTATCCTTGTATGATACTCGTTATTTCTGTGAGGTCACGGGTGATATCCCTTTACTTGTTTCTTATTTTATCTATTTGCATGTTTTCTTTTTTTTTTCTTTGTTAGTTTATTAAAGGTTTGTCAATTTTATTAATTTTCTCAAAGAACCAGCTTTTTACATTGTTTAATTTTTCTGGCACTTTCTTATTTCCCATTTCATTTAGTTCTGCTCTAGTCTTTGTATTTCTTTCTTTTTACTTCCGCTGGGGTTAGTTTGACTTTCTTTTTCTAATTCCTCCAGGTGTGCAGTTAGGTCTATGATTTTAGCTCCTTCTGTTTTAAATATAGGCACTTATGGTTATGAATTTCCCTCTTAGTACAGCTTTTGCTGCATCCCATAGGTTTTGATATTTTGTGTTGTCATTTTCATTCATTTCAAGGTAGTTTCTGTTTCCTTTTGTGATTTCCTCCTTGGCCTTCAGCTTGTCTAAGAATGAGTTGTTTAACTTCCATATATTAGTGCCTTATCTGGTACTTTGTCCCTTACTGATTCACAGCTTTATTCCATTGTGGTCAGAGAAATTACATTGTAGAATTTCATTCTTTCTAAATTCTTTGAGTGTTGTTCTATGCTTAGCATGTGGTCTATCCTGGAGAATGATTGATGTGCACTTGAGAAGAATTTATACTCTACTGTATTTGAGTATATGGCTATTAGGTCCAGGTCTTCTAATGCATTATTCAAGATCTTTCTTTCTTTCTTGATTCCCTGATAAGATGTTCTTTCTAATGGTAACAATGGTGTATTAAAGTTCCCCACTATGATTGTAGAGGCATCAATTTCCGCAATTACTTTTTCCAGTATTTGCCTCATGTATTTTGAGGCACCCAGGTTAGGTGCATAAATGTTTATGATTGTTCTTTCTTCTTGATAGATTGCCCTTTTTATTAATATATAATATCCTTCTTTTTCTCTTACAGTAGTTTTGTAGTTAAAGTCTATTTTGTCTGATATTAGTATAGCTACCCCAGCCCTTTTTTGGTTGTTTGTTTGTAAAACTGTTTTCCAATCATTCACTTTCAGCCTCCTTTTATCCCTGGGTTTAAGGTGGGTTTCTTGTAGACAGCATATAGATGGGTCATATTTCCTTACCCATTCAGCCAATCTGTGTCTCTTGACTGGTGTGTTCAATCCTTTAACATCTAACATCATTACTGACTAGGAATTACTTAAAATTAAATTTTCTTTAGGCTTACCTATACCATATTTTGCTTTTATTTCTTTTTTTATCTTTTTTGATGTTCTTACACTCTCCTCCAACTCTCTCCTGTTCTTTCCTTTCAACAGGCAGAATTCCCTTTAATATTTCTTGAAGTGCAGGTTTCTTCTTGATATACTCTCTTAATTTCTGTTTATCTGTGAATATTTTGAACTCTTCCTCATTTTTGAATGCCAGCTTTGCAGGATGGAGAATTCTTGGCTGAAATTTTTTTCTTTAACACCTTAACTATATCATATTATGGCCTTCTTGCCTCCATGGTTTCAGATGAGAAATCACCACTTAATCTTATCTAGCTTTATTGTATGTGATGGTTTTCTTTTCTCTTGCTGTTTTCAGTATTCTGTTTTGTCTTGAGCATTGGAGAACTGATAAGTATATGTCTTTGATTAGGCCAGGTAGGATTTATACTCTTTGGGGTGCGCTGTTCTTCTTGGACTTGTATGTCCACCTCCCCCAAAAAGGTTGGGAACTTTTCAGTCATTATTTCCTCAACCACTTATCTCTCCCCTTTCCCTGATCTTCTCCCTCTGGGATGCCTATAACGCACATGTTTGTGCATTCCATATTGTCATTCAAATCACTAAGTCATTGCTGGATTTTTTCTATCTTTTTATCTACCTGTTCTATTTGTTTGCTTTCAGATGTACTGTCTTCCACATCACTGATGCTTTCTTCTGTCTATTCAAATATGCTGTTAGATGCTTACAGTGTATTTTTTATTTCTTGCATTGTGCCATTCATTGCTGTCATACCCATTTTTATGTACATTTATAATTTCTTCAGTTAGTTCTCCTAGTGTCTTCTTTATATCCATAAGCTCTTCCTTCACTTTATTAAGTTGATTCATATTATTTGTTTGGAGAGCTCTGATTAGTTGTTCCTTGTTCTACATCTCCTCCTGGTTTTTATTTGTTTGTTGGACTGGGTCATGCCTTCCTATTTCTTATTATGGCTTGTAATTTTTTGTTGATGTCTAAGCCTTTGTTTATCTTGATGTGTTTATTTAGTTTATTAGCTTCTCTGTTGTATGGTTTTATTTTCTTGTTTTGTGTGGTAAGGTTTCAATTTGACAATTCATTCCTTTTATTCTGTTTCCTTGTTATTGTCTATTGTCCCTTGAACAAAAGATTAAGACCAGAGAAAAAGAAAGAGATGGGAAGAGAAAAAGTATAATAGTAATTATAATAACATAATGTAGGAGATGAACCATACAAGACCTAGAAAATAGAAAAATTATCATGAGTAAGAAGTACAGAAGGATAAGATTAGAAAAGTGGCATAGGAAAAATGAAACAAGGAAATATATAGAATGAAATAAAAGGCTGGAAGGGGTGAGAAGAGGTGAAAAGGAAACAGAGAAAAAATAAAAAGAAAAAAGAAAAGAGAGAAAAATGGAGAGTACTAAAAACAAACAAATTGTAGACCAAAGAAAAAGAGGAAGAATGAAAGAACAACAGAAAACAGAAGATATAAAGATGAAGGAGAGAATAGAAATAGCATAGGTAGAGAAAATCAGTAAAAATATTAGAAAAAGAAAAAACTAGCAGAGAATCAAAGGAAGGGGAAACATAACAAACAAGAAAATTTTAAAAAGGAGAAAAAATCAGAAAAAATATAAATAAAACAAAAATAAATGAAAAAACAACCTTCTCTCGTAGACCCCTAAGGATCTTCTCAGGCTGCTGCTCTTCATCAATCAATGACCCTGCAGCCTACCCTCTGCAGGTTTTGAAATAGGTCATAGTGAGCAAAATAAGGAAAATTTTAAAAAGAACATTTTCTATTTAAAATAAGAGGTCCAAGAAAATATTAATACAATGAGAATGTCTACCTGTTCCTGTAATAAAGTTTCAGCTGGATGCCTGATAACCCAGTGGATCACTTCTCAAAGAGACAGGAATTTAACCAGGGACCTCATATATTCTAGGCAGGAATTATTTCACTGAGTTAATCTGTCTCCTTAGGTTAGCTAGCCTTTCTGTCAGCTATCCACCTCTTTTCCCATGGGCAAGTTAGAGTCCCTACAGTCTGCAGGAGTCCTCCTGATCAGCAGCCTGTCTCTGCCTCTTTTCTGATGTTTTTCCTCTTTGTACCTAGGGGGCTGAGCATGAAAGCCTGCCTAAGGTGACCCTACTCACATCTGCCTGTCAAACCTGGATCCCTTCCAATAATCAAAGGGGTTCTATCTGGCTAAACCCACCATAAAAATACCACTCTCCACCCTCCCAGGCCCCTCTTCCTTGAAGGGAATCTGCTGTCACATTCCCTTTGGAACAGGGTGCTAGTGTCTCCACCTAGGCTACCTGCCCTGAAGGCAGGGTGTATGTGCTGCTTCCAGCAACTTCCAGCCACTGGGACAAGGAACCTACAATTTCCCCCTGGCTTCTTTATCTGTCCAGAGCTCTCCTAGATGACTCAGAGCAACTTCCCCTTCTATATATATCCAAAGGAGCTGTTGGGGAGAAAGACATCTGCTCTCCTATCAGATTCAATTCTCCACAAGTTTTACCATCGCTTGATATCTTGGGAGTGGGGAATGGAGCCTTTCCTGGCACTGGGAGGTGTAATAACTCATAGTTATTTGTTTCTGCTTCTTCATCTCTCTGTCCCTTATTCTCCTGGGAGTTGTGAAGCAGTATCCTTGATTGCAGGTCCCAAGGCAGCCTCTGGCTCTTTTTTCACTGTTTTAGTGAAAGCCTAATGTTATGTGCTTAAGCCATTGGCCATGTTCCCACAATCACTTCTGGAGTCTTCTTGATGTCCTTTATCTCTTTTGCCATATTGTCTTTCAACTCACTGATTGGATTTAAGAGATTATTGTGAACATGATTAATTGGTTGTCTTAAACCTGTGTCTCATCAGGGTGGGTGATATAGTCCTTTCCTTCGACCATTTTTTCCATTTTCTTAAAATGGTTTATAATGTTTTGCTGATTTCCATACATCTGTTTATGATGGTGAGTTCACACTGATGCTCAATTTTTCTTTCATAGATATTTAAGGGTGTGAGGCTAAGTGTTACTGCTGTTCTTTGATTTTTGGTTCAATTCCTTATAGCTTCTTAGGATTATCCCTCTTTACTTGTTCAAATCTGGACCATGGACCCAGTAATGGGTTGCAAGACAGCTTTCAATGGCCTTGGGTAGGATGCTGTAAAGGCCCAAAAAAGCCTCTCAGTTATTTACTTTTAATTTCCTTGCATGTACTTCCCCAGGCCAATTGCAGATGGTGCTTTTTGGCAATCCTCTCAATTCAAACTCTGACTGCAATGTATTTGCTGTAACGCTGACCACAAAATTGTGACACAGGATCCTGCCTCAAGGCTATTCAGTGCCTTACAAATAAAACTTACTCAGAGTCTTTTCTTTAACCTTTGCTGACAGTCCCTTCTCTTTTCCCAGGTAGGAGATAATTCCACCTCCCTCTGTGTCTTCATCAACCAGTCCTGGTCAGCAGGGAGGGTGTTTGTGAGAGTTGGATCAATGTCATCCCCTGCAAGTTCCCAGGGCAAATAATTGTGTGAACCCACTTGGACTAGAAGGGCTTGTGGGACACAGTGAACCAAATTTACTGACCTAAAGCTCAGTCAACCTTAGTCTCTGACCCTCTCTCTCCTCTTTCTTGGGAGGTGAACCCCTTCAAGCTCCTCTGTCTATAGCCACTGACCAGAGACCAGAGAATTCAAAACTGTCTACTCTGTGGGTGGGGGTATTGGCACCAGCAGCTGCAGTTGAAGATTTTACTCCCAGAATATTTCTGTCAAGATTCTTTTCTTTTGCCCCTCTTTCTTCTGGTTGGTGTTCCAGCTTCCCCTGCCCCCCTAAACCTTAATACATTTTTTCTGGGAGAGATTTCAGTCCTGCCAAGATGCTTTCTCTTCTATTTCACTAACTCTGTCCCCAATCCATTCAGATTTGCTGTTATATGCCTCTAATGCATTTTTAATCTCATTCACTTTGTCTTTCATTCCCATAAGTTCTGTTACTTTGCTTTGCAGGCTTTCAAATTGTTCTTTATGCTCACTAAATGTTTTATTAATATTATATCTATTTTTAGCCATATTTTCTTTCAACTCTTTGACTGATTAAGGAGATTTGAGTGAACATCATTGGTTAGTTGTCAATCCTGTGTTATATCAGGATTTTTAATTGTTTCTTTTGTTGGACCATATATTTCTGTTTCTTAGTATGGTGTTCTGCTAGATAAAATGCTTTCCTAATGCCTTGCTATATATATATATATATATATATATATATGTACATATAGTTTGATATGATGACTTAATTAACTCAAGTATAAGAAAGCAATACACAGAGATGTATGTATTTATTTTAGTAAACTTGTTAATAATTGGGAGACTATAAAATAGGAAATTGAATGTTTATAAACAGGGGTCCAACTACCATATCCCAATCCCTCATGATATGCATACATACATTCATAAGCTCACCACATCAGGGAAAACACCAACTTACCTGGCCCATGTCCAGCCAGAGTCCCAATTGAATTCAGAAAAATATATATATATATATATGCATATCTAGAATAATGAGTGTATTCTGACAATTAGAGACACAAGAATAACAGAATCAATCAAAAAGTTAAATCAATATTGAACAGAATCACAAAATGACAGAAAAACAGAGCAATCTTACAAATTCACCAACACCTTACTGAGGGCTGGGAATTCCCAAATCAGCAGCTGATACCAGAAACTTGATTGAAAACACCTGTGCAGAGCACCCTCTCCCAGGGTGGGACTTCAACTGGTCTGACCTGGGACTGTCCCCTTTATTGTGCTCATAATCGATGAACTCGATATTATAGATGCCAAATTGTGAGTACTGCAATTCCTGAGGAAGTGACCAACCTCCTCAGGAAAGAACACAACACTCCCCAGCAGTACATTTCAAGGTTTTTGCTGAGAAAGTGGCTAGCATCCCCAGGGAGGAACACAATATTCTCCAGAATGCACCCTATCTGTTCTTATTTGTTACAAAACATCCCCAATGTGCCCATTGCTATAGTTCTCATCACTCCTCCTAAAATATTAAAAGTTCTAGCTAGCAAGACATTGGTTTGCTGATTAACAAAGTTTCCTGCATGATGTTTCATTTTCAGGTTTGAACAATATTAATTTTTTTCCCAATACATATGACCTCTAATTTTTTTGCTCATGTCTAGTTATCTGATTATGCTTTTGAATTTAATTTGACAATCAGTTTTTCTCTCTTGTTTAGTGGTGTTTCATGACTCTATGATTTTTGGTTCAATTTTTTCTAGATCTTTAAAATTGCACAGCTTATATAAACAAAACAGGGATAGGCATCCACTCTCGGGGTGCAGACAAGATCAAGAGTCTTAGGACACGAGATACTCTAAAAATTTTCTTTACTCCTTACAGTTTCATAGCTTTCCAGCAGGTGGCAGTGATCAGCAAGTATTCCAGGCTGGTATCTTTCAACTTCCTGGGCTGACTAGGGACCGGATTCAAAGCAGGCTCTGCTGGCCAAACTCCGTGAAAAGAAACCACTTTCCACACTCCACCACACCCATCCTTTTCTCAGGGAGGAAGACTTCCATTCCCCACTTACGTGGCAGCAGTGAGGCACAGGTTTTTACCAAGACTGTTCCCCTTGGTGGTGTAGCATGGGTACCGTTCTCAGCCACTGTGATGAATAATTCATGGTTTTAATTTTGACCCCTTGTTCTTTCTGTCCCTCTCCCTCCTAGATAATGCATACCACTCTCTTGGTCTGCAGATCCCCAAAGCAGCTCCTTCAGACAGCTTTTTGCCCTTCCTACATTATTTTTGTAAGAGACATCAGTCATTCCAACCTACTCCAATATCATCTTCCAAGAAGTCCCTCTAATTGACATCTTAAATATATGTATTCTAAAAAACCATGTCATTCAATTTATTTAACTTTGCTTTGATTTCTTTTAGCAATCTTTTATACTTTTCTGTGTACAATCCTTTACATCCTTGGTTAGGTTTATTTCTAGTTGTTTGATTCTTCTAGCTGTTATTGTGAATGGATTTTTTCTTGATTCCTTCTTCAGGGTTTTCATTGCTTTTATATAGAAATGCTACTCCTTTATGGGTGTTGATCTTGTACCCTACCACATTATTAAATTCATTTATTAGCTCTAAGAGTTTTATTGTGGATTTTTCATAATTTTGTGTATTTAGGATGATGTCATCTGCAAGCTTTGAATTATCTGGCTTTTGGCTAGCAGATATAGACAGAGGGGTTCAGAGGGGCCACAACCTCAGGAAAAGGGAGAGAGAGGGATTCAATCTGAGGCTCATTCAGCTTTTGGCCAAAAAAAAATTTGGCCTGCGGTATCCAATGAACCCTTTGGGCTGGATGGGACCACATCATTGTTTACTCTGGGAGGTGGCAGGAGAAGAAATTGATCAAATTCTGACAAACAACCTCTTTACTTACCAGAATTGGTTGGTGAGGATGCAGAAGGATTTTGAATTATTTACTACCTGCTAAAAGGGAAGGGTTGCCATCAAATGTTAAAGAACAGCCTCTGAGAAAATTTTACTTGTGAGGCTCTGAATAGCCTTGAGGCAGGATTCACTGTCACATTCTTGAAGTCAGTGTTACAGCAAACATATACTGATCAGTGTTTGAATTGAGAAAGCTGCTAAAAAGCACCATCATCTGTTGTATCAAGAAAGTGTATGCAAGAAAATTGAAAGTAAATAAGAGAGACTTTTTTTGGCCTTTACAAACTCCCTCTCAAAGGTACTTGGAAACTGGCCTGCAACTCATTACTGGATCCATCATCCAGATTTTAGCAACTACACAGAGATAATCCTAAAGAACTGGAAGAGATTAAACCAAGAATCAAAGAATGGCAGTAATATAGCCTCCCACCACTAAATCCATACAGAAGAGAAAGAAATTAAGCATGAGATTAAACTCACCATCATATTCAGATGCCTATAAATCAGCAACACAGTACAAGACATAAGAAAATGGAAGATATGCCTAAAAAATAGGTATATATATCAAAGCCCCAGATGAGACACAGGATTTAAGACAACTGATCAATGAGGTTCACACAAATCTCCTAAATCAAATCAATTAGCTGCAAGACAATATGGCTAAATAGATAAAGGATATCAAGAAAGACACAATAGGTGAAAAAACACATTAGAGGCACACAAGAGCAGAATCAAAATTATGGAGGATAGGAAAAGTGGTGCAGAAAACAGATCAGCTGAAATTGAAGAAATATGAGAATACAGAGACAAAAGAATGGGAAAAATTGATCAGGGGATCAGGGAGATGAATAATAATATGAAGTACAACAACATATATGACCTACGATTTTGAGAAGGAGAAGAAAAGGGAAAAGGTGCAGCCAGACCATTTGAAGGAAAAATGGCTGAAAATTTCCCAACACTCATGAAATAAATGAATTTACATATCCAAGAAACAGAGTATACTCCAATCATAATAAGCCTGTATAGACCTTCTTCAAGACACATGCTACTTATAATGTCAAATGTCAAAGATGAAGAGAAAATTCTGCGATCCTCAAGGGAAAAGCAAGCCATCACATACAAGAGATGACAAATAAGATTTTTGCAAAATTCTCATCAGAAACCATAGAGGTAAAAAGACAGTGGTATGATATAATTAAGATACTGGAAGAGAAAAATACTCACCTAAGAATTCTATATCCAGCAAAATTGTCATTCAAATATGAAAGCAGTTTAAAATATTCACAAATAAACAAAAACTAAGAGGTTTTAAAACAGTATCTGGCTTTGCAAGAAGCATTAAAGGGAGCATTACAGTCTGAAAGATAAAGACAGAAGAGTAAGGGAAAACTATTAGAATGGATAACCAAAAGAAAAAAAAAAACACAGATGAAAATAAGATGACATATGAAAATAAAAGAATAAAATGGTGGAAGTAAATAATGCATTTTCAGTAATATCATTGATGTGAATGGATTAAGCAAATCAATCAAAAGAAATAGACTGACAGAATGAATAAAAATACATGAGCCATCCATATATTTTCCATAAGAGATTTGCCTTAAAATCAGGGATACAAATCATCTGAAAGTGAAAGGTTGGAAAAAGATATTCCATAGAAACATGACAAAAAAAGAAGACCAGGAGTAGCTACACTAATATCAGACATAATACACTTTAAGGCAAAAGGTTATGAGATGTAGACCATTATATACTAGAAAAAGGGACAATCCATCAGGAAGAAGTAAGAGTCATAAATATCTATACACCTAACCATGGTGCCTGAAAATACTTGAGGCAAATTCTATCAAAACTGAAGGGAGAAATAGACATCTGTACAATAATTATTGGAGGCTACAAAACACCTGTATTAGTCAGCCAAAGGGGTGCTAATGTGAAATACCAAAAATGGGTTGGTCTTTATAAAGGGTATTTATTCGGGGTAGAAGTCCACAGATACCAGGCCATAAAGCGTTAGGTTTCTTCTCTCACCACAGTCCATTGCCACGTATTAGGGCAAGACAGTTGCCAGCGTTTACCAGGGTTCAGGCTTCTGGGGTTCCTCTCTTCGCGGCGCTGCGTTTCTCTCTGGGCTTAGCTCCTGTTTCCTCCACAAGGTCAGCTGGCTCCTGTTTCCTCCACAAGGTCAGCTGTAGACGATCAGGCAAATGGCTTGCTTCTCTTCTCCTGGGGCCTTCTTTCCAATATCAAAACTGCTTCTCAAAAGACTGCTTCAACTGTCCTTTGCCTTGCCTTTTATATTCTATTCCCCACCCACCAAGGGGTGGGGCTCAACGGCCTAATCCTAACCTAATCATGCCCAGATTAACAGATCAGTTTACAAGCATGATTCAGTTATATTTTCTGAATTCATAATTACATCAAATTCCCTAACGGTTACAACACCACTCACATCATAAGATAAAACAACTGGACAGAAGATCAACAAGGAAACAGAGAACTTGAACAATATGATAAATGACATATAGAGAACATTTCATCACAAATCAGTGGGTTATACATTCTTATCCAGTGTTCAGGGACTTTATCCAGGCCAGACCACATTAAGTCATAAAGCAGGTCTCAATAAATATAAAAAGATTGAAATTATACAAAGCATCTTCTCTGATCATAAAGAAATGAAGCTGGAAATCAATAATAGACAAGAAAGGGGAAAATTCACAAATGTATGGAGGGTAAACAAAACAATTCTAAAACAACCAGGTGGCCAAAGAGGAAACTGTAAGAGAAATTAATAAATATATCCAAACAGATGGAAATGAGAACACAACTTTTCAAAGCTTATGGGATGCCACAAATGCAGAACTGAGTGGGAAATTTATAGTCCTAAATGCCTATATTAAAAGAGAAGCAAGACTTAAAATCAAATATCTAATGGAGTACCTGGAGGAATTATTAAAAAAAAAAAAAACAAAAAAAAAAAACTGTAAACCAATACAAAACCAAGCAGAAGGAAAGAAATAATAAAGATTAGAGCAGAAGCAAATGAAATTTAGAACAAATAAAATGTAGTTTTTTTAAAAAAGCTGATTCTTTAAGATCAATAAAATTGACCCTTGCCAGACTAACAAAAAAAGAGAGAAGATGCAAATAAAACCAGAAATGAAAAGGGGATATTATGACTGAATCCAAAGAAATAAAAAGGATTATAAGAGGATATTGTAAGAAACTGTGTGCCATCAAATAAGATAATGTAGATGAAATGGACAAATTCCTGGAAATGCAAACTAAATTGACTCTACAAGAAATACAAGAACACAACAAACCAATTACATTTCCAGAGACTGAATTAATTACCAAAAAATTCCCAAAAAAGAAATGTTCAGGATCAGATGGCTGCACAGGTGAATGCCAAAAAGCATTTTGAGAAGAATAAACACCAATCCTGTTTAAACTTTTCCAAAAATTGAAGAGGAGGAAAAAGTACCGAATACATTTTATTAAGCCAATATCACACTAATACCAAAGGAAGAAAAAAAAATAAATAAATAAAGCTCAGTCTCTCTAATCAACAAAGATACAAATAGTTTCAACAAAATAATTGCAAATAGAATCCTACAGCAATTAAAATAATTATACTCCATGACCAAGTGATACTTACTCCTGGTATACAAGAGTGGTTCAACACAAGAAAATAAATTTAAAAATATACCACATTAAAAAATTGAAGGGAAGTAACCACTTTATCATATTCATTTATGTACAAAAGGCATTTAAAAAATCCAGCAACATTTCTTGATAAAAACAATTAAAAATATAAGAATAGAAGGAAAGTTCCTGAATATTATAATGGGCATGTATGAAAAATCCACAGACAACATCATAATAAATGTAGAAAGTTTGAAACCTCTCCCCCAAAGATTGGGGATACAAAGGATGCCCAAAGTCATCACTGTTATTCAACATTGACTAGAAGTTCCAACTAGAGCAATAAGGCAAGAAAAGAAGGCATGAAAATAGGGAAAGAAAGTTAAACCCCCACCATTCATAGAAGACATGATCTTATATTTTGAAATTTCTGAAATATCTACAGAAAAGCTACTTGAGATAATAAACGAGTTCAGCACAGTGGCAAGATACAAGACCAACATGCAAAAATCAATACTGCTTCTGTATACTAGTATTGAACAATCTGAGTAGGAAATCAGGAAAAATTCCATTTACAATTGCAAGAAAAATACTCAAATACTGAGGAATCAATTTAATCAATGATATATTGGATGTAAATTCAGCCATCCACAAAACACTTCTAAGAGAAATCAAAGACAATCTCAACAAATGGACAAGCATTACATGTTCATGGATTGGAAGACTAAATTTTGTGAAGATGAAAATCATATCCCAATTAATCCATAGTTTCAAAACAATCCCAATCAAAATTTCAAAAGCCTACTTTACAGAAATAGAAAAGGCAATTACCAAATTTATTTGGAAGGGAAATTGCACCCAAATAGCCAAAAACCTCCTCAAGTGAAGAGTGATGTGGAGGATCCTCACTTCTTCTCCCTGAAACATATTATGAAGCTACAGTGGTCACAACAGCATGGCATTGGCATAAAGATCAACACTTTGATCATTGGAATAGAATTGAGAGTTCAGAAATATTCCCTTACCTCTAGGGACAACTGATTTCATACAAAGCTACCAAGTTCACATTACTTGGGTACAACATTCCCTTCAACAAATGCTTCTTAGAGAATTGGACATCTTTAACCAAAGAAAGAAAGAAAACTCCTATCTCAATTCTATACAACCATCAACTCAAAATGGATCAAAAACCTTAATATAAAAGGCTAGACCATCAAACTATTAGAAGTAAATGTAGGGCAATATCTTCAAGATCTTGTTATAGGTTGTGCTTTCTTGGACCTTACAGTCAAAGCATGAGTGACAAAGAAAAATAGATAAATCGGACCTCCTCAAAATTAAACTCTTGTGCACCTCAAAGGACTTTGTCAAAAGGTGAAAGAGCAACAAACTCAGTGGAAGGAAATATTTTGAAATCACATATATGACAAGGGATTAATAACCATGGTATATAACAAGATCCTTCAACTCAATATTGAAAAGCCAAAAAAAAAAAAAAAAAAACAATTACAAAATGAACACAAGACTTGAATAGACATTTGTCCAAATGGTGAAAAAACACATGAAAAAATATTCAACACCACGAGCAATTAGGGATATGCAAATGAAAGGTACAATAAGATGTCATTTCACACCTATTAGAATGGTCATTATTAAAAAGACAGAAAACTATAACTGTTGGATAAGATGTGCAGACTTAGGAAAGCTTATTCACTGATGGTGGGAATATATAATGGTACATGGAAGGTACAATTCTCAATGTAGTTGAATTTACAAAACCACTGCTAGGTATATACCCAGCAGAATTGAAAGCAATGTCAAAAACCAACATCTGCACACCAATTTTAATAGCATTATTCACAATTGCCAAAGATGGAAACAAACCAGGTGTCCAATAACCAATGAAAAGTTAAAATGTGGTGTATACATACAATTGAATATCATGAAGCTATAAGAAGAAATGATATCGTGAAGCATATGACATAATAGATGAAGCTGGAGGACGTTTTATTCAATGACGCTAGCCAGAAATAAAGGGATAAATACTGTATGATTGTGTTATTATGAACTAAATGCATTGTATAAATTCAGGTAGTAAATAACAAGAATATAGGTCACCAGAAAATAGAATGATGTTAGAGAATGGAAAGCTGAGGGTTAATCTTTGCAGAATTGGTAAAATTTTCATAAATCTTTGGAAATGAAGAGAAATGGTGAAAGCACATCAGAGTTTGTAACTAGCAGTCCTAATGTATGGTTATGACAGTGATTGAAAGGGAGAGTCTAAGGTCATGTATATTAGTAAAAGGAAAGCTAAAAATTGTAGTATGGGATTAAATAACATAGCAAATATCTCATATGAAATATGAATATGAGTAATATTGCATGTATAAATTTGCTTTTCTTTGAAACTGAACAAATGTATATTTATGTTAGAATATGTTTGAATCAGGCAAAAATACAAACAAATCAAATTATGGACAGTAGAGTATAGTAATATATGAAAAATTTTCCATTAAGGGTATAAAAAAGAAATTTATGATATGAAAGAAATGAGACAAAGGTACTACATATTGTTTTATTTCATGTATATGAAATATAAATACAAACAAATTAGAAAGGCAGAAACAGAATAGCAGCATTGTGCAGCAGGTGAAGCATAGCTATTTTTAAAGGTAATTATTAACAGGTAGAGCTTTTATGTTTGTTTGTTTTTGTTTATTATTATTATTGGAATAATGAAAATGTACTAATTATGACTGAAGTGGTGAATGCATAACTGTGTGATTATAATAATACCATTGATTTCACACTTTGCATGTATTATATGCTTTATTAATATGTATCCCTAAAATTGATTTATAAAGTGTGTTAGACTTTGAAGTTTTCTTTTTGTGAATCCCCAAAGATTAAGTTCTTAAACTAATCCAGTCCTGTGAGTGTGGCACCGTTTTTTTGCATAAGATTCACTTTGATTATCACTTTCAATTAGATTGCTTTGGGGTGTTTGATTGAAGCACCTCAGTGAGAAATGGCACAAGTTAAGTCCCAGCTCCCTCTCTAGACCTTATGTAAACTGAGAACACAGAGGAAGAGACTATGGAAGTTTTAGATTATTTTATGAATTCCAAAAAAGTAGATTATATATTTAAACTAATCTATTCCTCTGTGTATGATACCATTTGATTGAAATAAATTCGGTTGAGGGACCTTTAATTAGATTACTTGTTAA
>JAKSZT010054425.1:191981-229493 GCA_026826555.1 Tolypeutes matacus | reverse complement strand
CAAAATGCTGAAATCCAAAAACAAAGAAAATCTTAGAAGGAGCAAGAGAAAAACAACTCATCATGTGATAAGAGAAGTCAATAAAATTAACAGCTGAATTGTCATCAGAAACAATGGAGGCCAGATTTAAATAGTATGATGTCTTTAAAATACTGCAAGAAAAAAATAACTGTTGACAAAGTATCCTATATCCAGCCAAATCTTAAAAAAAAAAAAAAATAGACATTAAAAGCAGAGACATATTTATTGCTAACATACCTACTCTTATAAGAAGTTCTAAAGAAAGTTTATCAGCCTGAAAGACCATTCCCTATACAATAATTCAAATCCAAATTAAAAACAAAAAGCAAAAAACAGAATGCTGGTGAAGGTAATTAAGTATAGGAAGTTTTAAGAGACAATATAATTGCATATTGCATATTTCTAATTGTTTTCATCTAAATTGATATAAAAAGTAACTTAATAATACACTAAGAATATACTTGGAATTATAACACACAAGTATGCAATACATTGACATTATGGATAAAAGAAGAAATACAGTCAAAGCTGTATTGAAATATGGAAACAAACCCAGAATGTAATGCATACACAGAGGAATAAATAGATAAAATAAGAAATGGTAAAAAATAAGGTAAAATAACAAACTAAAATGCATACTTGTTAAACTTTTTTATCACAGATATTTTAAGAAAATAAAATTATATAAAGTTAATTATAACACTGTGTGTTTGGAGTTGTAAAATATAGAAATGAGATATTGAAAATTATCACAAAAAGGAAAAAGACTAGATCTGTATAAGAATAAACTCTCTAGATATCACTGGAATTAATAAATTATATATACCATAAAGATTCTGAAATGTAAGGTGTATATTATAATCCCTAGAGCAACAACAAATAACATTTTTTAAAAATATATTTTTCATTTTTAATATCCCAAATTTTTAATTTTATTTTTAGTTTAAAAAATTTTTTAAATATATTTTATGTCTTATATTTAAACATCATTACTGTTTCATTTTCCTATTAATTGTATTTGGTTATTGTAATGACTTCATTTTTGAAGAGGCTTTGTATCACAGAAGGGTTACAACTGGGACAGGGGAGGATCATTGGTGTGGGGTGCCAGGGATGGGGGATGCATGGGAGGAAGTTCACCTAAGCACACATATAAGGTATGTAAAAATGTTCTAATATTCATGAGACATTGTCACAGTGGGTGGAGACTCACAAAATAACCAAGAGAATACTGAATTCCCACCCTGGAGTACTCTGCCACATTCTCTCAGGGAGCAATAATAGTGTCCCAAGTGCAGGAACAGTGATTGGCAAAGAAGGATGATCCATTGATTGGCCCTTGATATTGATGACTAGGCTTATGAGACTTTGCTCTTGAAATTGAAACTTAGCCTATTGCTATGGGGTGCCTAAGGGTTGTCTCCTGAGAGCTTCCTTTTTGCTGATATGTGACCTCTCTTTAAGCCAAAATCAAGATATGAATACATTACCTTCCCCCCAGCATGGGACATAACTCCCTGGGATGAGTCTCCCTGGCAATGAGGGACTGCTATCAAGCACTAACTAGAAATACAACTAGAAAAAGACCTCAAATAAAAGGGGGAAAAAGTAAAGACAAATGAGATTATATGGCTGAGACTTCAAAATGAGTCGGTAGGACATCCCAGAGTTAAGATTTATGCACATCCCAGCAGGATCTTATAGATTTCCAAAGAAGATACTGCCCCCAATAGGGGGGCTCCTGATGGCTCTGGAGATGCCCAGGTCCTATGGTCAGTGCAGATAGCTCTGAAGTTTGGTGTCTTACCAGTGGGCCCTACTATGGAGTTTGTGCTCCGAGAATGACAGAGTTGGACTCAACTATGAGCTCCCTGCACATTACTCATCTGTCCCTTCTATTCAAATCTATACTTGGTGCTGGAGTTTGTAGGAGTATGTCCAGAGAATTGAGTCTTTGGGCTGTCCATGTGCCAACTGGGACCAGAACCTTGGTGGAGTTGCTAAACCTACTCTACAGGACATTGGCATCACCCAGGAAAACTGGCAGGGAGATGACGATGTACAAAGGCGATCCCAGGGAATGGAGAGTATCTGCAGCTCCAGGCAGGATAGTCCCATCCATCATCCCCATGTGATATAAGTCCCCTCTCAATTGGAGGTGGAGTGGACATCATCATCCCAGAATCCTCAGGATTGGGGAAATAACTATGGACTAGAGTAAACTTACTGGTATTCTACTATAGACATATTGGGATTATTGCAATGGAAGAAATTGCAACATTGATGTGGAGCCGGTGGCTAGTGGAGGCTCTGGGGGCAGGGAGAGGAAAAAACAGTTGCAATATGGGAGCTTTTTCAGGACTGAGGAATCGTCCTGAGTGACATTGCAATGACAGACATAGGCCATTTTATATCATCATACAACATGCAGAACTGTGTGGGAGAGAATGTAGACAACAATGTGAACTATGGTCCAGTATTAATGGCAAAGTCCCAGATGTGTTTATCCATTGCAATGAATGTGCTGCACTAATGAAGGATGTTCATGTGGGAGGGTGTGGGAGTTTTGGGGTGTGGGGCATATGAGAATCCCTATAGCTTTTGCATAACATTTATGTAGTCTAAGTATCTTTGATAAAATATAAAAATAATCAATTAATTAATTAATTAAAGTTAATTACAACACTGTGTGTTTGTAGTTATAAAATATATAAATGAAGTTTGTTAAGAATGCCACAAAAAGGAGAAGGACTAGATCTTTGTATGAATAAAGTTTCTTGATCTCACTGGAATTAAGTTATTATATTCTGATAATTAATGTGTATATTATATCCCTAGAGCAACCACAAAGTAAATTATGAAAAATAGTTAAAATTTATTAAAGGAATTAAAATGTTACACTAAAATATTCATTTTGGAAAAGAAAACAATAACAGGAAGGGTTTAATAAAAATGAAATATAGAGAATATATGTGAATGGAAGATTTAAATACAATCACATCAATAGTAATATTAAGTCTCCCTGCATTAAATATCTAATCAAATTGGAAAGATTGTTAGACAAGAGCCAAGGAAATGCTGTCTAAGATAATCATTTTAGATTCAAAGATACAAAAGATTGAAAATAAAGTGATAAGAAAACATGCACTATGTAAACTGCAACACAAAGAGAGTTAGATGGTTGTACCAATATCAGCCAAAATTGACTTTGAAACAAACAAAAAATGTCACTAGAGACAAAAAAGGGAATTTTATTTTGATGAAAGGACCAATCTATCAGGAAGAAATAAAAAATTATAAATACAGATATATGTAAGTAAAGAAGTTTTTAATATATTAAACAAAACTTATAAAGTTGAAGAAAGACTAGGCAACTCAAAAATGGCCATTGTAGGTTTCATTTTTCTCTTTCAAAAATGGATAGAACAATTAGGTAGAAGAGCAAAAATGGTATAGGATCAAATAAATTTATAAAATACCTAGATCTGACAGAACATTGAAGCCAATAATAGCCGAATACGCATGTTCTTCACAAGCACACACAAATCACTCTCTAAGAGAATATATGAAAGCTGATTTTACATGCCTCAATAAATTTAAGTGGAATGAAACATGTAAAGTATATTTAGTGACTACAATGGAACTAAATTATAAATGAATAACAGAAGTAAATTTAGGAATTTCACAAATATGTGGATATTAACATAATTGTAAGTAACAAATGATTCAAAAAATAAAAAAGGAATTAAAAATGCATGATATGAATAAAAATGGAAACATAACACTAAAAATTGTGATATGCAGCCAAAGTGGTGCTTAGGGAGAAGTTTTTAGCTCTAAATGCAGATATTTAAAATAAAGCAAGAAGTAACATAATATTATTAATAACATAGTATTCTACTGTAAGAAACTGGAGACTGTCATAGCAATCTAAACTAAAAGCAAGCATAAGAAGGGAAAAAAAAATTTAAAATGTAGCAGAAATAAGTTAGACAATAGAAAAAAATAGAGAAAAATCAGTGAAATAAAATGTTTCATTCAGAGAACAATAGCTGTTCTTTGAAAAGATCAGTCAGCAAAATAGAAAAAAACAATAGCTTGACTGGCCAAAAAACACAGAAAGAAGACTCAGATTACTAAAATCAAGAATGAAAGAGGGTACACCACCAATAATCTCTCAAAAATAAAGAGAAATGTAATCAATGCCATGAACAAATAATGCCAACAATTTATATTACTTAAATGATTAACATAGCTACCCATCTGACTTAAGAAAAAAAAAATCTGTGTAGATTTATAGCAGCTAAAGAGATTGAATTATTAATCAAAAACTTCCTGCAAAATTCAAGCCCCTTTTGACTAAATTGTTAAATACTTCTAGAACTTTAAAGAATCAATATTAATTTTTCACCAACCATTCCAATAAAAGAATAATAGAAAACACTTCCCAATTCATTCTATGAAGCCAGTATTACATTGATACCAAAACTAGGCAAAAATATCATTAAAAAAAAAAAATACAGACCATTTTGTCTTACAAAAACATGCAAAATCCTCAACTAAACATTAGCAATCCAAACCCAGTAACATAGTAATAAGATTATGCACCATGACCAGGTGTCATTGATGTAAAAAATGCAGGGTTAAGTTAACATGCATAAATCAAGTACTGTAATACAACATGTTAGTAGAATAAAGGACAAAACCTCATCATCATTTCAATAGATTCTGAAAAATCAATTGTCACAAATATCCTTTAATGATAAAAATGCTCAAAAAAGTGAGAATAAAAGGGAATTCCTCAATATGATAAAATACATCAATTTAAAATCTACAAATAGTATCATATATAATGGTAAAATTCTGAATGCATTTGCCTTAAGATCAGGAATAAGGCAAGTATCTCTTCTAGCCACTTCTAGTGAACATTGCAATTGAGGTTGTAATGGGGAAATTAGGCAAGAGAAAAAAATAAAATGCTTTTATATTGGAAAAGAAGAATTAATTGTATCTATTCTTAAATATGACATTCTCTTATAAAGAATAAATCTAAAGAATCAATAAAAGTACTACTGGAATAAATGAGTTCAGCATATATATATTTATTCACATCTTCAATACATAAATTACAATTGCATTTTTATACCCTAACAAATAATAATCTGAAATAGAAATAAAGAAAAAATTCATTTACTTTAATATCAAAATGAAAAAAAAAACCTATGGAATAAATCATAAATAAATTTAACAAAGCTACAAGATTTGTTACTAAAAACTGCAAAACACTATAGAAAGAATCTAACATTATCTTGATAAATGGAAAGACACCCAATGTCCATGGATTAGAAAAGTTAATGTTGTTAAGATAGCAATACTCTACAAATTTAACTATAGATTTATCACATATACAATCCCCATCATCAACATCTCAGATAGATGTTTAAAATACTAAACTCAACCTAAAATTCATGTAAAAATGAAAGGGGTCCAGAATAGCCTAAGGAACCATGACAATCAATAGTAAAGATGGAAGACTAATATTGTGCCATTTAAAAACATACTAAAATGCTAAGGAATCAGGATATTGTAGTATTAGCATAAGCATAGACATACAAATCAATGAAATAATGTTATTATATTAAGAGATAATTGATTTTAGACAAGAGTTCTAATACAATTCAATGATAGAAAGAATCATTTTCTTTTTCTGTTCTGGACAATAAGTTATCCTCTTCCTCAAAATTTAGTTAACACAAAAATCAACCCAGGGTGGAACATAAACTTCAATATGAGAGCTATATCACAAAATGGTTTGAAGAAATCATAGGAATAAATATTATCTTGGTTTAGGCACAAAGGTAATTCATTAGAGAATGGGCAGACTTTTCAACAAATGCAAAAAAATGTATATTCTGCCATGCTGATACCCCTCCGTAATCTTGTTATTCCCTCAAAACTCAGTTTAAACATTCCACCAACAGTTCCCAGGAGCCTAAGAAAGAGGCCTGTTTTCCTTGTTTTCCTTTGTTTTTTGTTTTTTGCCTTTTCATTCTTGATTGCCTTTTTTCTTTTGATTACTTTTTCTCATTAGTTCTTTATTTCTTTTCTTTCTTTCATCTTTCCCTCTTCTACTGCTTTTCTTTCATTCCACATTCTCTTGTTTGGTCCTCATTTTTTTCTTCTTCTTCCTCTCATCTTTCCAGGCTTGTATTTTATATTACTTTTTTCTTGTTTCATTTTTGAATTCCGTCAGTTTTATTTGTATTACTTTTATATTTTTTAATGATCATTCACTTTTATTTCTTATTTTTTCCTTGTTCTTTTATATTTCCATTTTTATTTATTTTATTATTACTATCTCTTTCATTTTATATGGTCTTAATTTTTTTAAAAAGGGAACACAGACAACTACAAGGATATATAATAAATGTAACGAAGTTTCAAAGAGGAATCTAACACATAACAAAACAAATTAACCCAAGTAGAATGAGAAGCTTACCATATGATTAAGCCCATCAAGATAAGCATATGCAAGATTGGGGAATTGAGAATGGACTAAAGTATACTTGTTCTATTATAGACATTATTTTTCTAACAGTGGAAGAACTTTTATCATTAATATAAAGGCAGTGACCATGAAAGGTTCTGAGGGTGGAAGAGGGAAGAATAGGTGCAATGGGGGGGGGTGCATTTTGGGGACATTAGAATTGTACTGAGTAAAATTGCAATGATGGATACAGGCCATTATATATTTTGTCCTAACTTACCAAATTCTGTCAGACAGATTGTAAACTACAATGTAAACTATAGTCCATGGTTAGTAGCAATGCTTCAATAGGTATTCATCAATTTTCACAAATGTACCACACTAATGAAGCATGTTGATAATGTAAGAAGGTGTGGGAGAGTGTGGGCATGAGGCATATGAGAATCCACTACATTATTTATGTAATGTTAGCATAATCTACATTTTCTTTAAAAATAAAAACAAAATAGTGAATGAAAGAAATGTGAGGGAAAATTTGAAACTCTAACAGATAAACAAAAATTAAGAGAACTTGCCAACAAGAAACCTGCCCTTCATAGAATATTAAAGTGAGGTCTGCAGGTTGAAATGAAAAAGAGGAAAGAAAGTTGGAGGAGAGTATATAAAGAAAGATTGCTAATTAGAATAATTAAAAAGATAAAAAGAAATAAAAACAAAACATTACATATATAACCCTAAAGAGAAAATGGATGATGTAGGTACTGCCTTGAAAAAAAATCACATAGAATGTTAATAGAAAAAACTCTACAGCAAAATACACAGAGTGACCGAATGAATAAAGAAATTTGACTCATCTATATGCTGTCTACAAGAAACTCACCGTAGGATGCAAGGGATGCAAGTAAGTTGCAAGTGAGTGGTCAGAAAACATATTTACCTGCAAACAGTAACTAAAAAAAGGCACATTAGCTATATTAATATCAGACAAAATAAACTTCAAGTGCAAAACTATTGTAACAGATAAAGAAGGACACTATATATGAATAAAAGGGGTACTCTATCAAGAAGGAAGTACAATCATAAACATTTATGCACTTAACCAGGATGCCCCAAAATACATGAGGCAAACATTGGAAAAACTAATTGGAGAAATACATGCCTCTACAATTATACTGGAGGACTTTAATACATTATCACCATTAGACAGAATATCTTGATAGAAGGTCAATAAAGAAATAGAGACTTGGAATTATATGTTAGAGGATCTAGATCTAATAGACATATACAGAACATTACACCCAAACACAGCAGTATACACATTCTTCTCAAGCACACATTGATCATTCTCCAGAATAGACCACATGTTCGTAACAGAGCAAGTCTCAATGAATTCAGAGAGACTGAAATTATACAAATAATTTCTCTGACTACAATGGAATGAAACTGGAAATTAATCAGGATCAGAAAACCAGAATAGGGACAAAGATATGGAAGTTAAATAACATACTCTTAGGCAATTAGTAGGTAAAGGAGTAATTGCAAAAGAAATCAGTAACCAACTTGCAATGAAAGGAAATGAGAATAAAACATCAATACGTATGATTTGCAGCAAATGAATTGACGAAAGGGAAATTTATAGCCAAAAATTCTTATGATAAAAAAGATTTATTATCAAAGACCTAAGTGCACACCTGGATTAACTACAAAAAGAACAAACTAATCCCAAAGTAAGCAGAACTAAGGAAATAAAGATAAGTGGAGAGCTAAATGAAATTGAGAATTAAAAAATACTAGAAATTTTTTAAACAAAAACCAAAACCTGGTAGGTTGGGAAGATTAATAAAATTAACAATCCCTTAGATAGATAACTAAGAAAAAAGAGAAAAGATGTAAATACATAATATAAAAATGAGGGAGGGAATATATTTATTGTTCCCACAGATATAAAGAATATCATAAGAGGATACTTTGAAAAATTGTATGCCAACAGGGTGGATAATTTAGATGAAATGGGCAAATTTCTAGATACACACAAGTGGCCTACTTTGTTGAAAAAAATTATGAATACAATACACAAAGCACAAGTACCAATAAAAAACCACTCAACTAAGAAAAGTCAAGGAACAGATGGTTTCACAAGTGAATTCTACCAATCATTCTGTAAAGAACTAACACCAATCCTGATTAAACTCTTCCAAAAATAGAAGTGCAGGGGCATTGCCTAACTCATGCTAGAGTGCCAACATCACCTTAAAACCAAAGCTACACAAAGATGCCACAAGAAAAGAAAACTACACACCAATATCTCTCTAATTAATCTGGATGCTGAATCTTCAACAAAATACTTGGTACTCATTTTCAACAACACATTAAACAAAGTATATCTCTCGTATGCAAGGATGGTTCATCATAAGAAAATCAATGTAATACACCACATTAACAGATTGAAAGAAAAAAAATCATAAGAAATCATATTATTTGGAGAACCAAATAATAACTAACAGGATATGGAATTACCATTCTGTGGAGTCATGCTACATTCTCAATTAGACTGGCAAGGGATCTCTACAGTACATGGGCAGTGTAGCAGTTTGGCAGTTTGATCTAGTTATGAATTCCAAAAATAGATATTGGATTATGCTTGTAAACTGGTCTGTAAATCTGCGCATGATTAAGTTATGATTAGGGCATTAACTGGGCCATGTCAGTAGGGTGCTAAGTCCCACCCCTTGGTGAGTAGGGAATCAAATATAAAAAGCATAGTAAAGGACAAAGTTGGAACAATTCTGATGTTGGAGTCTTGAGTTGGAGTCCCTGGAAGTAAGAGGCTTGGTCATGAGGAAGGAGAGAAGGTCCCAGGATAGAAACGAGCCTTTCGCCTGAGAGTTCACAGCTGGCCATGTGGACAGAAGGAAAGCCTAGAAAGCCTCCTGGTCTATAGCTAACATTGTGGAGGAAGTAAGCCCAGAGAGAAACACAGCCCCACGATGAGAGGAACCCAAGAAGCCTGAACCCTGGCAAACTTCAGCAGCTGTCTTGCTCCAACACGTGGCAATGGACTTTGGTGAGGGAAAAAACTTAAGCTTTATGGACTGGTAACTGTGGACTTCTACCCTAAATAAATACTCTTTATAAAAACCAACTGATTTCTGGTCAGCACCCCTTTGGCTGACTAATACAGAATTTGGTACTGAGGAATACGGAAGTGCTTTTGCAATTACCAAAATGTTGGAACGGTTATATAAATGGATAAGGGGTATTTTTTCGATGAATTATGAGATGCTTAGTAGAAAAGACCTACACTGCTTTGAAGAGACTGTTGTTAGTAATATGGACACTAAAGATACTTTCTATGATGCCTTAGAAGTAAATAATGAAACTCATTGGAAACTGGAGGAAAGGTGATCCATGTTTTAAAGTTGCAGAAAACATAGCAAGAAAACAGAAACTGATTTGGGAAATTCCAAGCCTCTGGAAATAAAGTTCCCAGATGAAAGTGCTGCATTTGAAGACTGAGCTAAACCTGGAACTTGTAAATCATGTTTGAAGATGCAGTTATGTCAGAAAGACTTGTGGAAATTCTTACTGTCTGATGGCTTGGACCCCTGCTTCTTGCATGCTAAACCAACAACGTTTTTGAGAGTGCTGTATGAACAAAATCACTGTCAGCTTGGACTAAAAGGAACATGGAAAAGACAGATTGAAGGATAAACAGCTTTAAGCAAAAAACCATGGAAGCTGAGATCTGGAATTAAGACATCACCTTGGGCCAAGAGAGGAGCCCCACCCATGTGTTTAGATGAGAAGGTGAGTTTGCCCCAGCATTGAATAGGGTGGATGTTCCCACCTGATGTTCTGGGAGAGTTTTTCTACCCCAGGGTTCAGGGAGGGTGGAGCACGTTCCTCAAGGACTTGATAGGTTAAGGTCAGCACCCCATAGGTCTGAGAGGGCTGGACCTGTCCCCCATGGATTAGGGAAGGCCAGGTGGTCAACTTATTGCTCTGAGGGTTGAGTCTGTATGCCAAAGGTTAGGAGGAATGTTGTCTTCACCTCACTGTACTAGGGGTGCTAAGACTCTAAACCAAAGATTGGGTAAGGTGTGGCAATCACCCCAACACCTGTAGGATGTGGTCTAGAGCTTGGCCGACACCAAGATGCTTGATGAGATGAGGGTGGAACCAAGAAAATTACCATTGGGCAAACCTGTGGAAATTGTGGCCTCCCATGTGGCACCAAGGAGAAGAAACCATCTTATTAAGAATGACTCTCCAACTTGAAATCGAATGGAGGATGCCCTACAGGTTTACTGAACTGTGGAGGATCCATGACTCAAGTTTAACCTCCCAACTTCTTCTTATGGTAAAGAAAATGTTTATCCTTTGTCTTTCCATTAGTGTATTGGAATCAGTTAAATGGTTTTGTAAGATTCAGAGGTCTACAGCAGACAGGACTTTGCCCCAAGATGAACTGCATTTCTTTAAAATGATTGTTTTATGATTTTGTACTTGCATTATAACTGATTTAAGTTTCTTTGAATATTGTAATGTATTTTTGGAATTCAGAGGGTGGAGTGTAGCAGTTTGGCAGTTTGACATAGTTATGAATTCCAAAAATAGATTTTGGATTATGCTTGTAAACTGGTCTGTTCATCTGGGCATGATGAAGTGATGATTAGGGCATTGACTGGGCCATGTCAATGCCCCACCCCTTGGTGGGTGGGGAATCAAATATAAAAGGCATGTCAAAAGACAAAGTTGGAGTAGTTCTGATGTTGGAGTATTGAGCTGGAGCCCCGGGAATAAGAAAGCTTGGTCATGAGGAAGGGGAGAAGGCCCTGGGAAAAGAGATGAGTCATTCCCCTGATAGTCTACAGCTGGCCTTGTGGAGAGAGGCAAAGCCTAGAGAACCTCATAGTCTACAGAGACCTTGTGGAAGAAACAGAGGAGTTGAGCCTGGAGAGAAATAGAGCCACAGGAAGATAGGAACACAAGAAGCCTGAATTCTGGCAAATGTTGTCAGCTGTCTTGCTCCAACACATGGCAATGGACATTGTTGAGGGAAGAAACTTATGCTTTATGGCCAGGTAACTCTGGGCTTCTACACCAAATAAATACCCTTTATAAAAACCAGCTGATTTCTGGTATTTTGCATCAGCACCCCTTTGGTTGACTAATACAGGCAGTGTCTAGCAAATGAGGAAAGACAAATACAACATGCCCTTGAAACTGATCCTTGTACTTATGAACATTTTCCTTCCAAAATTGAAACTTATCCTAGTAACATATATTGCCTAAGATTTACCTTTGGAAAGCCTCAATGTTGCTCAAATATGTCATCTGTTTAAGACAAAATCAACATATAAACTCAATACCTTCCCCTCATTGGGGGAAGGGACTCCTAGGGACAAGTCTCCCTGATGCAGAGGATTATTACCAAGCACCAACCAGCAGTTCATTTGGAAAAAGTCCATTACCAAAATGGGAAATATTAAATACAAATAAGTTTTTATGACTATGAGATTTCAAAGTGATTCAGGAGGTCATTCCAGATGTTATGCTCATGCACATCTCAGGAGGTTCTCACTGACTGCCACAGGAAACAATTCTTCAAGCAGCAGTGATTCTGAGGGCTCTAGACCATCTAGACCATATAGGCAGGGGCAGAAACCCCAAGGAATTTGTCATCCTACCGGTGGGCCATATCTTGGCATATAAGTCAGCCTATTGTCCAAATGTACCAGAATTAGATTTATTTTTATTTTTCATTCACTTGGTTCTTCTGCCTCTTTTATTTGAACCAATAATTAGCACTATTCCCATTAAATATATATCACACAGTTATTAATAGTGTGACTGTTCACATGCCAGTTGAGCCCTCAATCTCAGCAGAGTTGCAACCAACACCGATTCTCCAGTTGATTGGACTTGCTTAGGACAACTAACAAAAGTGTGATGGTGGACAATGCCTATCACTAGAAGCAGCGAGTATATGCAACTGCAATCAAGACAGTTCCATTCATCTGCCCCATTGGATCTAAGAGTCCTCTCAATTAGAATCAGAGTAGACATCAAAATCCCAAAATCCTCAGGATTGAGAAATGAACAAACATAAGGGGAGAATGTAACTATGGACTAAAGTAGACTTATTATTGCAGTAATGGAATAATGCATAACATTGATATAAAGACAGTGATCACCAGAAATTCTGAGGGGATGGAGAGGGAAGAACAGGTGTAACATGGGTCGTTTTCATGACATTGGAATCATTCTACATGACATTGCAATGATGGATACATACCAGTTTACATTTTGTCAAAATCTATAAAATTATATGGTGCAAAATGTAAAACATAATATAAACTCTAGACCATGGTTAGTAGCAATGCTTCAGATATGTGCTCATCAATTGTACAAAATGTACCACACTAATGAAAGATGTTGATGATGAGGGAGAGTTTGGGATTGAGAGGGAGTGGGGTGTGACAGAGTTCCCTATATTTTTTTAATTACATTTTATGTAACCTACAACTTCTTTCAAAAATTTTAAAAAATATATAAAAATGATAATATGGGAATATGGGTTTTAATTTCATTCTATGTATACATGATCAAACATTGTTTTCACTTTCTTCATTAACAAGGAGTCCTGAGTCATGTCATTTAATCAGTCTCTGTTCATTTATCATCTTTCAAAACATTGGAGAAAGAACTGAGTTTGTGTTTAGTATTTAATAAGATAAATATGTCTGGCCAGGATTTTTCAAAGTAATCCTTCCATAATTTGTTAAGACTCCTTTTGTCTGTTATTTTATTTTTTTAAGTTGAAATAAAAAAAAATCCCTGGAGGCTAGAAGACAGTGGTATAATATATTCAAGGTGCTGGAATAGAAAATCTTTCAGCCCAAAATTCTTTTCGGGCAAAACTGTCCTTCAAAAATAAATGAGATTTATAGCATACACATAGAAAGTGAGAGACTACATCAACAAGTGTTCTACAAGAAATATTAAAGGGAGTTCTGCAGGCTGAAATGAAGAGACAGAAAGGAGTGCACTGGAGCAGTGTGAAGAAATGAAGATTATGAGTGAGGATAATGAAGAGTGTAAAAATAGAGACAAAAAAGACATGAAACTTAAAAACCAAAGTTTGAAATATATCAAGTATGTATTAACTTTATAGTAATAACATTGAATGGTAATGAATTAAACTCTCCAATCAATAGACATGGACTGGCAGAATGTATAAAAAAATATGAGACACCTATATGCTGTCTACAAAATATTCAACTTAGAAACAAGAATACAAATAGAATGAAAGTGAGAGACTTGAAAAAGATATTTAGTGCATGCCATAACCACATAAAAGCTGGAATAGCTATAATTATAATAGCTGAATTAGACTTCAAACAAAATTGTTATTAGAGAAAAGGAAGGTTTATATATATTAATAAAAGGGGCAGTTCAAAAGGATGAAATAATGCTCATAAATGGATATGCACCTAAAGAGAATGCTGCAAATTACATGAGGCAAAAACTTGCAAAACTGAAACTAGAAATAGATGTCCCTAGAATAATAGTTGGAGACTTCAATACACCACTCTTAGTATAGGGTAGAACATCTAGGCATAGGATCAATAAAAGACATAGAGAATTTGAATATAAGATTAATCAACAAAACCTAATAGACATATACATAATATTGTATTCCAAAACAGCAAAACATTCATTCTTCTTAAGGGCTCATGGTTTTTTCTCTGGGATAGACCATATGTTGGGCCACAAGGTAGGTCACAATAAATGTAAAAAGATCGAAATTATACAAAATGCTTTCTATAAATATAAGGTTATAAAAGCTGACATCAATGATAGGTAGAAAAAGGGGGAATTCACAAATACATGGAGATTAAATAACCCACTCTTAAATAGTCAGTGATTCAAAGAAAAGATTACATAAGAAATCAATAAATATCTTCAGATTAATGAAAATTAGAACACAACATATCAATCTATGGGATGCAGCAAGAGCAGTGCTGAGAGGGGAATTTACAGCCTTCATTTCTTACATTAATAAAGAAGAAAGCTTAAATCAAAGACCTAACTACATAGCTGGAGGGACTAAAAAAGGAAGAGCAAACTATTCCCAAAGGAAGAGCAAGGAATGAAATAAAGATTAGAGCAGAAATAAATGAAACTGAGAACAACAGCAACAAAACAATAAAAAGAATTAACAAAACCAAAAGCTGATTTTTTGAGAACATTAAAAAATTGACCAAAACTTAGCTAACATATGATCTAGCTACAGTGGCCACAACCAAAAAAAGTGTGATATGGGCATAATGATAAAAAGGTTGACCAAGGGAATTGAATTGAGCATTCAGAAACAGACCCTCACATCTATGGTCAAGTGATTTTTAACAACGCTGTCAAAACCTGTCAGCTGGGTCAGAATAGCCTATTCAACAAAAGGCTCTGGTAAAACTGGATATAAAAATGTAAAAGAAAGAAAGAGGGCCCTTCTCTCAAACTTTACACAAAAATTAATTCAAAATGGATTAAGGAAATAAATTTAAAAACTAGAACCATAAAACTCTTAGAAAAAAATGTAAGGAAACATCTTCAAGATCTTGTGCTGGGGGTTAGTTTATTGGAACTTACACAAAAATCACAAGCAACAAAAGGGGAAAAAAAAGATAAATGGTACTGCCTCAAAATTAAACACTTTTGTTCTTCAAAAGAATTTGATAAGAAAGTAGAAAGGAAGCCTACTAAATGGGAAAAAAAGTCTTTGGAAACCATATATCTGTTAAGGGAATGATCTCTGTATTACATAAAGAGTTCACACAAGTTAATGAAAAGATGACAATCAAACCAGTATGGTCAAAAGAGTCGAGTAGATCTTTTTCTCAGGTGGTAATACAAATTGCTAAAAGACACATGAAAAGATGTTCAACATCACTAGCTATTCAAATAATGCAGATCAAAATAACAATGAGATATTATCTCATACCATAAAGAATGGACAGTATTGAACAAAATCTTCCAGTGCTGGAGAGGATGTTTGAGAAATAGGAACACTACTTTACTGTGTTGTAAGAGACAGAAAATCAAAATAGGCACAATGATATGGAAGTTAAATTACACATTCTTATTAAGCAATCAGTGGGTCAAGAAGGAAATTGCAAAAGAAGTAAGTAACAACCTTGAAATGAATGAAAATGAGAACACAACATATCAAAACCTCTAGGATGCAGCAAAAGCAGTGCAGAAAGGGAAATGTATAGCCAGTAATGCCTATATTAAAAAAAAAAAAAGAAAGAAAGAAAGAAAGAGCTAAAATCAAAGACCTAATTGCACACATGGAGGAAATAGAAAAAGAACAACAAACTAATCCCAAAGAAAGCAGAAAGAAGAAAATAACAAAGATTAGAGCAGAACCAAATGAAATTGAGAATTAAAAAATCACTAGAAAATTTTAACAAAGTCAAAAGCTGGTTCATTGAGAAGATTAATTAAAATAACATACCCTTATCTAAACTAACAAAGAAAATAAAGAGAGAAGATACAAATAAATACAATACAAAAAGAGGGTGCATATCAACACTGATCACATAGAAATAAAGAGTATCACAAGATAATATTTTAAACAAGAAGGATAACTTAGATGAAATGGATAAATTTCTAGAAACACACAAGCAACCTACATTAATGAAAGAAGAAGTTATTGATCTCACCTGAACAATGAAAAGTGAGGAGATTTAATTAGTCATCAAAAATCTCCAATCCAAGAAAAGCCCAGAACCAGATGGCTTCATGGGTGAATTCTAGTAATCATTCCAGAAAGAACTAATACTAAACCTGCATAAACATTTCTAAAAAATAGAAGTGAAGGAACATTATTAACTCATTCTATGTTGAAACATCACCCTAAAATCAAAGTGACATAAAGGCAGCATAAGAAAAGAAAACTACAGGGAGGCGGCTGTGGCTCAATCAGTAGGCCTCCCGTTTACCATATGGGAGGTCCCGGGTTCGGTTCCCGGGGCCTCCTGGTGAGGGCAGGGCCCGCCCGCACGGCGTGGTTGGCTGGCCCGGCAAGCGCAAGCAGCAAGGGGGGGATAAATGAATAAATAAATAAAAATCTTTATAAAAAAAAAAAAAAGAAAAGAAAACTACAGACCACTCTAATGAATTTAGATGCTAAAATCAACAAAATACATGCTAATCATATTCAACAGCACATGAAATGAGTTATACACCTTAATCAAGTGCGTTTTATCACTGTTCTGCAATGATGGTTCAATGTAAAGAAATTATTCAATATAATACAGCACATTAACAAATAAAAAGACTAAATATTATCTGTATTGATGCAGAAAAAGCATTTTACATATTACATCATCTTTTCTTGATAAAAACTTCAAAAGATAGGAATGGAGGAAACTTCCTCGCCATGATAAAGGGTACATATGAAAAACCCACAATTAACATCATAATCAATGGTGAAATGCTAAAGGTTTTCCCTCTAAGATTTGGAACAAGACAAGGATGACCACTATCATCACTCTTATTTAATGTTTTGTTAGAAGTACTTGCTCATGCAGTTATGCAAGAAAAAGAAGTAAAATATTCACTATTTGCAGATGACATTATCCTATACAAGAAAGCCCTGAAAAACTACAACAAAGCTTCTAGAGCTGATAAATGAGTTAAGAAAAGTGACAACATATATGCTCACCATGGAAATATCAGTAGCATTTCCATACACTAATAATGAGCAATCTGAGGAGGAAATCAAGGAAAAACTCCATTTCCAATAAAAACTAAAAGAAGAAACATCTAGGAATAAGCATAGCTAACGATGTAAAGGACTTATACACAGAAAACTTCACAACATTGTTGAAGGAAATCAGTGATGACCTAAATAAATAGAAGAATATTTCATGTTCATGGATTGGAAGACTAAATATCATTAAGATGTCTGTCCTACCTAAATTTATTTACAGATTTAGTGCAAGCCCAATATAAATTACAACAGCATATTTTTAACTTATTGGAAAAGCAAATTATGAAATTTATTTGGAAGGGCAAGGGGCCTGGAATAGCCAAAAACATACTGAAAAAGGAAAATGAAATTGGAGGAATCATACCACCTGACTTTAAAGCATAGTACAAAGCAATAGAGGTAAAAACTGCATGGTTTGGGCACAAGTATAGATATACTGAGCAATGGAAATGAATTGAAAGTTCTGATATTGAACCTCTCATAAAGAGTCAATGGATATTTGACAAAACCACCAAACCCAGTCAAATGAGACAGAATGGTCTCTTCAAGAAGTGGCACTGGCAGAACTGGATATTCGTGTCCAAAAGAATGAGAGAGGATCACCATCTCATGCCTTATTTAAAAATTAACTCAAGATGGATCAAAGACATAAATATAAGGGCCAAGGTTATAAAACTCCTAGAAGAGAAGGTAGGGAAGTATCTATGAGATCTTTTATTAGGAAAAGAATTCATAAAGTTTGCATCCAAAGTGAGAAATGAAAGGAAAAATAAATAAATGGGACCTCTGCAAAATTAAAACATTTGCACTTCAAAGGAGTTTTTCAAGAAAGTGAAAAGGCAGCCTACTCAATGGAAGCAATATTTAAAACACTTATCCAACAGAGGCCTAATATCCAGCATATATAAAGAAATCTGACATCTCAAAAATAAAATAAAAACTACCTATTTTTAAAATGAGTAACAGATTTAAATATACTTTTTTACACATAGAAAATACAAATGGCTAAATAGCACATGAAAAGATGCTCAGCATCACTAACTATTAGGGTATTAGAAATCAAAGCTATTCTAAGATATATTACACCTATTAGACTGGTGGCTATTAAAAAAAAACAGCACTACAAGTGTTGGAGAGGATAAGGAGCTAAGTGTACACTCATTCACTACTGGTGGGAATGTAGAATGGTGTAGCTATTGTGGAAGATGATTTGACAGTTCCTCAAGAAGATAACTATACACTTTCCATATGATCCAGGAATCCTATGGCTGAGTATAAACACAGAAGAATTGAAAACAGGGACATGAAAACATTATTTGCACACAAACGCTCACAATATCATTATTCACACCTGCTGGAATTTGGAAGCAACCCACATGCCCATTAATTGATGAACAGATAAGCAAAATGTGGTACATACACAAAATAGAATATTACTCAGATGTAAGAAGTAAAGAAATACTGAAACATGTGACAACGTGGATGAATCTTGAAGACCTTATGCTGAGTGAAGTAAGTCTGTCACTAAAGGGCAAATATTGAATGACCTCCCTGATATGAACTAAGCATATTGAGCAGACTCACAGAAATAGAGTCTGGAAGATAGGTTATCAGGAGACAGAAAGGTAGTAGAATGTGTGGAAACAATGCTCAATATGGACAAAAGCCATAATAAGGTGGAAGGCAGGGGTTTGACAGTGGGTGGCTGTGATGGTGGTTCAGGGATGTAAGTGAGTTTGATGAAGATGGATTGTGAGGGTGAGGAGGATAGTGGTCCTTGTCCATGAAAGGGGGAAGGCTGGAGGAAGAAACAGGTGAACTCTGGGGATTTGTAGATCTATGCTTGAAAGTACAATGGTGAGAATGTTCTTTTGGCCAATATGGCAAGAAAGGATCACTAGTGCCAGGCAACAGTGATGGGGCATATGTGGAATAAGGTGCACCTAGGGCATACTTCTATGGAATATGAACGTGTTCATCTTTTCATATGGTGTCATCTCAATGGGTGGGGACCAACAAAATAAACAAGAAACCATTAAAGTCCTGTCCTGGGGAGTTCTGCTACATTCTCAAGTAGAGGGACAAGAATCTCTCAAGGATATAGGCAGTGCATAATAAAAGAAAGCAGATCATAATGTCACACCCTCAATATTAATGCATGTAATTATGAACTTTATTCTCCAAAATTGAAAATTAGTGGTTACCATAGGTTCTGAGGGGAGGTGACAGAAAGAATGGGTGTAATATAGGGTGTTTTGAGGGCATTGGAATTGTTCTCCATGATCTTATATTGACAGATATAGACCATTATACATTTTGTCAGAACATGTAAATGTACAGTGCAAAATATAAACTATAAAGTAAACTATTGACTATGGTTAGTAGCAACGTTTTGATATTTGTTTACCAATTGTAACAAATGTACCATACTCATATAGGAAGTTTTTGGTATGTAAGGATGTGGAGAAGGTAGAGGGTGGGATGTATGGGAATCCTTTATATTTCTATGTGACTTTTATGTAACTTCTTGGAAAATAAAGTGAAAAAAATAAGACACTGTGGGAACACACAGTAGAAATTTTCAATATACTTCAAAGGTAACAGATCTTAAGTTAAGGAAATGCACAATGCAAAATAAAACTAACTAACTTATTTTTAATTTTATTATTTTTAGCTTTGTTTTGGGAGATGGTTTTGATTGCAGAAATGGTGCAACTGTGACAGGGATGGGTTAATGGTGTGGCATGTCAGTTGTGGGGGGATCTGTGGAGTGGTGTACCTGCAGCTAACATCAATGGAATATGAATGTATTCATATGCTACTGGAGAGATGTCTCCATGAGTGGGTTCCCACAGAATAACCAAAGGAACATTGAATTTCCATCCTAGGAAGTCCTGCTACATTTTCTAAAAGAGTGGCAAGAATCTCTAGAGTACATGGGCAGTGTCTAGTGAAAGAGGACAGATCAATATGCTGGGCCCTTGATATTGATGTGTGTACTTTTGAACCTTCTTCTTGTAAATTTGAAACTTTGCTTAGTAATATATATTACCTAAGTTACTTCCTGAAAGACTCATAGTTGTTCAAATGTGGCCTCTCTCTAAGCCAAAGTCAGCACATAAACTCATCACTTTCCCCTCGGTGTGGGACATGACTCCAGAGATGAGATTCCCTGGCACCAAGAGATTACCAACAGCCTTCTAGCAATGAATTTGGAAAAAACCTACACCAAAATGGGAAAGATTAAATACAAATAAATTATTTTGGCTTAGAGGTTTCAAAGTGAGTTGGGAGATCATTCCAGAGGTTGTGTGTATGCATGTCTCAGGAGGATCACACTGACTGCCACAGTAAACAGTGCCACAGTAAACAATGCCTCAAGCAGGGGTGATCCTGAGGGCTCTAGAGACATCTAGAAACTATAGGCAGGGCAGATAACCTAAGGAAATGGCATCTTGGAATATAACTTGGAGTATATGATTACCTATCTCCCAAATGTATTAGAATTAGAATAATTTATATATTTCCTACAAATGGTTCTTCTCTCACTTTCAGTTGAACCTATAATTAGCAGTATACCCATTGAATGTATGTCCTAGAGAATTAATCTTCTGACTGTTCATATGCCAGTTGAACCCTGAATCTCACCAGAGTTTCAACACATACTCTCTAGTTCATCAGACTAATCCAGAAAACCAACAAAAAGATGATGATAGACAATACTCATCACCCAAAACAAAGAATGTCTACAGATGCAAGCAAGACATCCCCATTCATCTGATCCATGGTATCTAAGCACCTTCTCAAACAAAAGCAGAGTGGTCATGACCATCCTAAAATCAAGATTTAGGAATGAACAAACATAAGGGGGATTGCAACTATGGACTAAAATATGCTTATTATTATTTTAGTAATTGAAGTATGTATAAGAGTGATATAAAGACAGTGGTCACTAGAGGTTCTGGGGATGGAAGAGGGAAAAATGATGTAGGATTGCGCATTTCTGGAGCATAAGAATTGTTTTGCATGATATTGCAATGATGGATACAAACCATTATACATTTTGCCAAAAAGTATAAAATTGTGTGGCGCAAACTGTAAACCATAATGTAAACTAAAGCCCATACTTAGTAGCAAGGCTTCAATATGTGTTCACCAATTGTAACAAGTATACTTCACTAATAAAAGATTTTCTTAATGGGGAAAGTGTGGGAGTGGGGCATATAGAAATACCCTATATTTTTGTGTAACATTTATGTAATCTAAAGTCCCCTTAAAAATAAAGAAAAAAATGCAAGGAAATATCATCTCACAGCATACAGGATGATCGTTATTTAAAGAACAGAAAATTTTAAATGCTGGAGAGAATGTGGAAGAATAATAATGCTCCTTCACTGTTGTTGATACTGTAAAATAGAACATCCACTGTAGAAGTAGATCTGGCAATTCTTCTGGAAAGTAAATAAAAAATTCCATATGATCCAGCATTACCATTACTAGGAATCTATTCAAAATAACTGAAAACAAGGGCATGAACAGATATTTTCACACTGATGGTCATAGCAGCATTATTCACAATTGCTAAGAGGGAAATAACTTATGTGCCCATCAACTGATTAATGGATAAACAAGATGTGGTACATTCATATGATTAAATATTACTCAGGTGTAAGAATAAGTTAATGGGGGAAGCACATGAGAACATGGAAGGATATTATGTTGAGTGAAATAAGCCAGACACACAAGGATGAATATTGTCTTGTCTCACTGATATGAACTTAATAAAATCAGTAGACTCATGGAGGTGCACCACGAAGTGTAGGTTAGTGGGAAATGGAATGTGTGATAAGGTGGAGAAGATGCTACATGTATGTATAATATTTAGTAAGGAATGGAAGTGGGATTTGTTCACTTCCAGATTCTACATTTGTGGCTGGAGATAACAGAGAATGGATGTCCAAACTTCACTTTAAACAACAAAGCACTGATTCTCTGTGTACAGTGCCTGCCCCAAAACTCTCAGTCCCTAAATAAACTTCAGAAAAATGGAGATAATCCTTTTTATTAGCACATGGGGAAATGAGCCTCTGTGTGGATGTCCACACAGAAAGTCAGCAATTTGATCTTTTTCCTCTCGTGCCTGTACATAGCCTAAACCCAGATTCAAGGTAAAATAGGAGAACCAGTCCCCTTTCTCTGCCCCAAGGGAACTTAGGAACTAATTTCTGCTGGAAAAATAATTTAAGGAACTTGAGGACATGGGGTAAGATATTCGTTCCATTCCTGTTTACACTAAACCATACCCAGGGGTAGGAGAATATCAGTGGCACAAATCACTGACTTTTGAGATGCTCCTACTGGGACTTGTTTGGCCAGAGAAATATTTCCCACTCTGGCACTTAGACTCCCCATAACTAATGGGAAGTGTTTGTCTCTAAATGCAATGAGATTCCCACCAATATGATGTAAAGATGTGTAAAAAACTATCACACTCTATCCCTTTACCATAGATTATGTCCGTATGGGTGATGGCTCAAAGCCTGCTCTTCTCTTACTCTCCTTTGTTAACCTATCTTTCAGACAATGGTTCTCAGAGACTGCTCACTTTCCTCAGTTCAGATCAGTGAGGTCATATACTGTTCATCCTTCAGTGCCTGGCTTACTTCACTCAACATAAGGTCTTCAAGATTCATCCATGTTATTCCATGTGTTAGCACTTTGTTCCTTCTTACAGCTAAGTTCATTGAGGGTGGTGGGCCACACTGTGGGAGATGTTTGTGTGGGATGTGGTGGGAGGTGTGGGAGGTGGGCAACATGGGAATCCCAGTGGGTTCCGTGTAATTTTTTGGGTAATCTAAGCACCTCTTAAAATATATGTATATATATATATAAATAACATTTTTGTAAGCAAATACACATATATGCATATATATTTATATATCATTTTGCAAATGTTTGTATGTATTGTGAGAATTTTGATTTTTACCCATAATAAAAAAAAATAATAACATCTCTCAAATATGCTAAAAAAAAAAAGAACTATCACAGAACATTTTCCATAATGGGTTCAAAGTTAAAATCTAAATTCTCATGAAAAGACAAATGGATAGACAATCCTTGGTATGTCTTTAAATTGAATACCAGTCAGAAATAAGAGTGAACTCCTGACATAAACAAAATCTTATGTTGAGTAAATAAGCCTTACCCAAAGAGTACATATGTATGATTCTGTAAATCTGAAGTTCCAGAACAGGCATAATTCATCCATTGTTGTGAACTATTAGAAAGTGTCAATTTTTGTCTAGAGGAGGACATTTACTGGGAGGGGACATGAGGGAACTTTGTAGAGTGAAGATTAAAGTGTTAATATTTTATAACCTGATAGGGGATTGGCTTACATAGATGTATGCATCTGTTAAAACTCAGTTAAAATGTGAGCATTCTTTGTATGTAAATTTTAACTAAAATGAATAAAGTGTAAAACTCCTACACACAAGTTGAATGCATTTTGAAACACTAGAAAAAGTATTATTGATGCCTCTAAATTTCATTTTTTCATAAACAAGTATGGGTTTATTTTATAATCATATATATTTATTTCCCCATGTTGAAAATGGAGGCTGTTCATTCCACATTCAAACTAACCTAAATGCATGTACATTAAATGTTTTGCAATTATAATAATTTTCAGTTTCTGGGATTTTCCCCCTAAAATACAAATCTGATAGAGTACCAATATTTTCTGAGATTGGATCAATAAAAGGAGTTATTGCTAATGACAATAAAAAACAATAACCATAAAATTAATAGCAATAAAAATCCTAGAAAGAGTTCTAATATTCTTTTTTTCCCTACAACCATGATTTCCAGAGTTAAAATGTTTCATAACTATTTTTTTATTTTTAAAAAATTTAGATTACATAAATGTTACATAAAAAATATAGGGCTCTCCTACATACCCTGTCCTCTCCCACTCTACACTTTTCTCTATTTTTTTTTTTTTAATATTTTATTTATTTATTCATTTATCCCCCCCTTGCTGCTTGTGCTCGCTGGGTCAGCTAACCACGCCGTGCGGGCGGGCTTGGCCTTCACCAGGAGGCCCTGGGAACCGAACCCGGGGCCTCCCATATGGTAAACGGGAGCCCTACTGATTGAGCCACAGCCGCTTCCCTACACTTTTCTCTATTAACAGCATCTTTCATTAGTATGTTACATTTGCTACAACTGATGAATACATACTGAAGCATTGCTACTAACCATGGTGTATAGTTTGCTTTGTGGTTTGTACTTTGCATCACACATTTTTATAGGTTTTGTCAAAATGAATAATGGCCTGTATCTATAATCACAATGTCATGCAGGACAATTCCAATGTCCAAAAATGCCCCATGTTACACGTATTCTTCCCTCTCCCTCCTCTCAGAATCTTTCTTGTCTAGATTAATAATGTCTATTTAGTCCATAGTTGCATCACCACATGTTTGTTCATTACTCAGTCTTGAGGATTTGGGTCAGATGGATGGAAATGTCTTTCTCCAGTTGTGATTAATCTGTTTTTTTGTGATAGGCATGGTCCACCATCATCCTTCTGTTAGTTGTCCTGGGTGAGAGTAAGTGTTGCAACTCTGTTGAGATTCAGGGCTCAACTGGCATATGAACAGACCAAAGATTTAAGTCTCTGGGAAATATATTTATTGTTTATAGTGCTAAATATAGACTAAAAGAAAAGGTGTATAGGGAAAATATGAATCTAACTCTGTTATATTGGGGAGCATATATTCCAAAATAAGGTCCACTGACAGGGTGCTGAACTCCTGCCTATAATGTCCAGATGTCTCTAGAGCCCTCAGGAGACCCATGGTTTGAGGCACTGTTTACTTTGGCCTTCAATGAAATCCTGCTGAGACATGCATAAGAATAATTTCTGGAATGACCTCCTGACACACTTTGAAATTGCTTAGACATAAAAACCCATTTATATTTAATATTTCCACCTTTTGGTCAAGGTCTTTTTCCAAAGCATTGCTAGTTGGCCCTGAATAATGATCCCTCAGTGCCAGGGAGGCTCATCCCCAAGAGACATGTCCCATGCCAGGGCGAACATAGTGCATTTATATGTTGCATTTGGGTTAGAAAGGCCACATTTGGGCAACAAGGAGGCTTTCAGTAGTTGTCTCTTAGGTAATATATAATACTAGAGATAGAAAAGGCTTAACTTTTTCATAAAAACAATGGAGGAACGGCAAAAAGCTGTTTTAGGGAGCTGCTTTAGGGATCTGCAGACCAGGAGAGGGCTGCACATCATCCAGTAGGGAAAGGGAGAGAGAGACAAAGAGGCCAAATGAAAACAGTAAGTTACTAGCTCTGTGTCTGGAAATGGCACATATATTCTCACCCTCATGATGAATACCTTCTAGCTTTCTTTTAATGGCTAAAAAATAAATTCAGTATTGCAGTATGTGATAAATTTAAATTTAAACATAACTTTAATGTTTCCACCCCTATCCAATCAGGTCTCAGCTTGATGTCCCAAGGGTAGAGAAGGTCGATGTGTTTGGGTACCAGGAGACCTGAGTCTGTGACTTAAACACAGGTGAGGCTGTGGCCAGAGCAATCTGCTGAGAAGAAAAAGAAGGAGATACCAGCAGATAGAACAAGCCTATGGAGCTTCCTTTTGCTCCCAGATTTCTGGGTTCATATCAGGTAAAGGGCCTGTGCTTTTTATCATTGTTTCTGTCTACAGAACTGGCCAATCCATGATTGAGCTCTCAGTGCATCATAATGGGACATCTCTGATGTCTTTTTGCCCACCTATGTGACCACTCTGCTTGACTCACTCCACAGAGATCTCGCAGGCACAGAATCCTCCCCTTCTCCACCCCACTTCTTCACTCCCCTGTAAAGCCAGGTGTCGATAATTTATCAGTGAATTTGTTAGGGATCAGAGAGGGTAAAACATTCAGGATCATGCTAGAAACAGAGAAGGTCTGGAACTCAGTGATCCCAGGTCAGGGTGTAAAGAGCAGCTGGGTTTGCAGAGGCCCTACTCTGCTGATTAGGCACAGGGAGTTTGTAGGCCCCAACTCACTGCTTTAGAACCCACCCCTCAGAAGCCCTTCCCTGTGCAGTCTATGGGGATTTACATGCTTAAAGTAAACAAACCTCAACAAACTTCTTTTTACATATTATCCATAACGGTGACAAAAGTTTCTTCCTCTTTGTCCTATTTAGTACCCAAATGCAGTGGGTATTTTCTGCTTTTGACCATTATTTTGACACCAAATAACATTTTTTAAAAAATTTATAAAATTTAAGTTTATCATTCATACATGAACATCCATAAACATAAGTGTATAATATAAATTGTGAACTTACAAGACAAGCATGCATATCATCATACAAAACAAGCTGTATATCATCATTACCCCATCACCACCAACTTGCAATGTATGAAACAATTGTTACAAACTATGAAAGAGCATCATCAAAATATTACTACTAACAATAGCCAATATCTTACATTTGGCATATTGTTCCCCCAACCCACCCAGTTAATGACACCTTGTATTAGTACTATATACTTGTTATAGCTCATGAGAGAATGTTCTAATATTTCTGTTAACCACAGTTCATCTTCCACCACAGGATTCATTATGTTATAGAGTCCCATGCTTTGTGCAATCCATTCAAAGTGCACACTCAGTGGCTTTCATATTCATCACAGTGTTGTGCTATCATCACCTCAGTCAATTTTAAAATGTTTTCACTACTCCATAAGAAAAAATCCCATACCCCCTCGCATCATATATTTGTTTTTTTAATTTAGGGTAATGTTTATTCCCAGAAAAATAGGGGGTGATCATTTTTTTTGTGTATTCCTCATAGAAATTTCACTGGGTGTTGAGTGTAAAAAAATTTTTTTTCATCAAGTTGGTTTGGAGGTGGACTGCCTGAATTTTGTTTCCCCTTGTCACTGGCCATCATTATCTTTGGCTGGTATGTGTCTTAAACTATCTTTGCCCCTTTAACACATACATAAAGAAGAAGAAGATGGAATCTGATTCAGAGGCTCCTATGTGGAAAGTGCAGGAACAAAATCAAGATCACAGAGCAATACCACTGCAGTTACCATTTTTAGTCCAATTTTTAAAGCAACTTGAGCTGCCCTATTGTTTGTAACAGTGGCCCTAAGATAAAAATCATCATTGTATTAGTCTGCCAAAGGAGTGCAGATGCAAAGTATCAGAAATCTGTTGGCTTTTATAAAGGATATTTATTTGGGATAAAAGCTTACAATATCAAGGCCATGGAAAGTCTAACTCAAGGCAACATAAGAGGTGCTTTCTTACCAAAGTCAGGTGCCATGTGTTCAAGCAAGTTAGTGGGTGATCTCTGCCTGGTCTCTACTCTGCTCTGGGCTTCTTCATCTTCTTGATCTGTGTAGATCCAGTCTTTTGAGACCTCATACTTAAGTGGTCCTATAGTTCTCTTTCTCTTGGTGTAGGACTTGTTTCTTTCTGGGCCTTCTATATCAGTCTCAGATGTACTGCTCTCTTCACAGTTTCAGCTATAATCTGTCAGGTGAATGGCTCATCTTTCCCCAAGGCAGCAGGTATTTGAACCTTCTCCTTTTTGTCATATGGCAGGATCAAAAATGACAGAGCTTTCTCCTTCTGTGTGTATTCTTGAGTGCCCATACACAGCAAACCCATTCTGGGGGTGAGGACTCAAACTGAGTCATGCCTTAACTGACATAGTCAAATCCAAAAGGCCTAAAAGAAGTCTTAACACTTAATCTAATCAAAGGCACCTCAACTGAATTTAATATAATCACACCCAGAGGAATATACTAGTTTACAAACACAATATTTCTCCTTTTGAGAATCATAAAACTACTATAGTCACATATTGCAGAGTGGCATTGTAGAAGTCTGTTGGAACCATACTTAGAGTTTGAAGGGAGAAAACATTCCTCTGTAAGGCCTTGAGGCTTATCTCTCCAGACTTGCATTGGAATTATGAACTCTAAGATATCATTACAGTTTAGCATAATTTAACTTGGCCAACCACAAGGAAGATAAAAAGGAAAATGACTGCCTCCTTGTCTATTATTCACAAATAGTTTCCAGTTGTTTTCTGGGTTAGGAGAAGTTAAGGATTGTTGAGGTTCTTCAATATCCTGTAGTTCTAAACTTACAGCCAAGTGATAGGGTAGTAGAAAATGATTTGGTAGAAGTCTGAGGCTCTCTCACCACCTATAATGTTATAGGAGTTTCTAGCTTTAATAATATATGTTTTTTAATGTAAAGATTAAAGTCTAATGGTGTATTTTGGGACAGAGGCAAGAGATTTCATTTTGTATGGTCAATCAGGCTCCTGGTACACAGGAAACTATCAGAGCACACTTAAAGCCTCTTCTGGGAATATGCACTAATTTGCCTTGACCACCTTACATCGAAGCTCAGAAACTGCCTGGGAAATATCAAGTCTAGTACAGTAACCAATGGTTGCCAGGTCTCGACAGGTAAATAATCTGCATGTGAAATGACTGCAGGATGGGATATGTGGATGCATCTACATCAGAAGCTGTCTTCCTATTCTAGGACACATGGAACACTTCCCTCCCCATGTGTAGTCACCTCATATTGAGGGGAGTGAAGTTCTCATTCTCTTCTGCAAGTGTGGGAGCACATAAGTGTTTCCACCCTGAACATGCCCATAGAGACTGCATAGATGCTGAAAATTTTCAGGACAGTAATGCTATTGGAATTTCAGGAAAAAGGCCATGGTATCAATTTATTTGGAGGATTTCCCTCCCAATCAAGCCTATGTTGATTCATTGGTATTTAGATTTCAACACACACTCATAAATCACAAAAGCTTATAAATCACCTGTTTTAAAATCATAAAATATACAGTACACAAAAAAATAATACAAGACAATCAGAGATATAGGAAATCATGACCCATCAAAAGGAAGGGACAAAAATCCAGAAAACACCAATGGAAAGGACAAGAATTTGGACAAATCAAATGAAGCATTTTTAAAAATGGTCAAAGAGATGAAGGAAAAATACAGAGAAAGAACTCAAATATATCAGGAAAACAGTTAATGAGCAGTATGAGAATTTTAGTAAATACTGTGCATGACTTTCTGTCAATTTGGCCATATGTTAGACATGAGTGGCTAAATCCAGGTTACATCCAAGAGGAAGGAATTACATAAGGATATGTAATCCAAGGTGAGGCCACTTGGAAGATGCCACATGTTTTCTTCCTTACTTGTGGCAACACTTCCATTTTTTATCCAGGGGAGAGTGCAAAGGCAGTCCCCCACTACCTCAAATTATGCAGTTGAGTTTCCCACATGTGGGGAAACTGCAGGGTCAGCACGTTCAGAATGGAATGGATAATCTTTGCCCTGGGAAAACCACCTTCGTGATCATGGTACATACCCTGCCAGATAAGTATAAACACTTCCTTTCTAAGTTCATGAATTATGTACACAAGAAACCACCTCTGGAGTTTTATAGCTTATTACTATACACCTGATAAAGTCCCCAGGAAGTAGGTGCTAAAATGTAACCATGATTCAGGAGGGGAGTACTGTGGAAACCCAAGAGGCACAATTACTTGACCTGGCTCACAGAAAAGGTAGAAGTAGAGCTGGGTCTTAATCCACTTCTTTCTCAATCATGGGTTCCTAAATGTCCTAGGCCTTCCTGTGAAACTGTGGGGAATAATGTGTTTATGTAAATATAGACTCAAGTAGATGACATGGGAAAGAAGGATGAAGATTCAGCAGCCCAAGAAGACTTACAACATGTTTTGTCCAAAGAAAGGGCACAGGTAAATGGACCCTATGAAGTGACATAATTTTCTTGGAGATACAACACAACAGAACCTGGAACCTTGATAACCAGGAACCCACATTCTTCAGATAAACCTCATGATATTACTATGAACGTTTAGTGATAAAGCATGGTGTGTTGAGCAGCAGACTCACAAATCTTCTTGGAAAGTTCTTTCCTTGTTCCTGGCTTTGAGATAAGGATTGTTGGTTTTTCATATTTACTATTTTCATATTTATTATTTTCCTCTCTTCTATAAAGAAGTGCTCTGATTCCCACCTCACTGATCTTGTGGCCATGAGTATATTTATTTTCTCATTTGTAAAGTAGTTTTGAGATTCCAGTTATGAGATCAATGTCCATAGAGTAGCTAGAACAGGGATACCAGAGGGTGGCAGTGTTATTCCAGGCCCCCTCAGTCTCCTGCAAGTGGCATGTATCATTGATTCCTGGGCTTTGAGAGACAAGTGACAGAATTTAGTGGCATGAAAGACTTGAGGGGAAGGTCAATTGAATTTCTGTATAAAAGGCAAAAGGAAAACTTTATCAATTGGCAAGGGGTAATATGTATTTGTTCTTAATAACAAGCATTAGACCTAAATATTACATTAAATTCCCATTTTTGCTATACCCTGGTAGTTGTGTTTTTTTCTTTCATTTCCTGCCTTAATTTCAATGAGATGCAGTCTGTCTCAGTAGTCATTGAAATAAGAAATCTTACAAAGTCAATAGTATATTTTATGTGGAAGATGTCTGAAGGGTCAAAGTACCTTATCTGGCTTACTGAAATAAAAATGTAAGTCATCCTTTCACAGAGTAGACATACATTTCAGGATCATTAAACTGGTAAAAGAGCTGAGATACCCCATCAGCTCTCCTATGACTTAGGGTTGAAGGTACTTTCACAGGACATTGCAGCAACCTCTAAAATGTGGGTGTCTTTATTATATTTTCAAGGACCCTTTTGTTGCTACCTGTCCCCAAATGTAGACAAAGAGGAAATAATTTCTACTTCTCATGCTGAGATTTCTTTTGACTACCAATTAAGGACTTGTAGTTTTCCAGGTGGAACTATGGAATTGCATCAGCACTAAGGTAGGGAAAATTATAAAAAGTTCAAAACTGGCCAAGATGAAGTCTAAAGCTGTGTGATTCTGAAGCCCACTGACTTGGATGATCACTTACACATTCCATCATGATTCTACCAATGAATACTGAAAGGTTATCTGACAACTAAGCCAATCTTAAGTGTTTAGATCATCATACCTTGGGTAAACCTCTAAAGGTGAGAGCCAGATCAATTGTGAAGCAATTCTGAGTTGCCAATTGTGGGTGATTCTTAGTTATTCCCCTCTTTCTTGATGGCTTCAAGTGTCACCCAGACACTCAGCAGTGCTCAACTCTGCCAGGTTAGCTTTTGCAGGACAGCCAACAGGTTGAACACAAACCCTGGCTCAAAAAACCCAGGTGCTTTTGACATGGCACAGTTGTCCTGGGATGTGTTTTGTTAATTGAAACACAGGTATGGCTGTGCTTTTCCTTCAAAGACAAATGTCAGATTACAAGGCTAGTCCAGGGCCTGGAAAAATGTACTGGCTTCCAAGAAATTTCATCCATATGACCAGGAGGCTTCTGAGAAGAGAGAAAGTGTGTGGAAAGATTTAATGTAGTGTAGTTGATGTACTATTAGAAAATTATTATTAAGAATTGTGAATTCCTAAAGTTTTTAATCAATAGTCTATGCTGTTTCAGCATAGAATTTTGAATGATTAATTTGTCTTTTGACCTTTGGACTGTTGTAATGCTGCTATGCAGGCAACACCACTTCCTATTAAGTAAAAACTAATGTTTAGAAGGAGCAAGTCACCAGACGTAGTAGTTGCACATATGCCCTATAAAGTTAACATCAAGTTAAAGCTGATGTGTATTGAAACCTTTATGTTTCTGTTCAGTGAACCATAAACAGCATAGAACAAAAATACCCCTCAAGAAACTGTATCTCTGCTGCAGAAGGATGGCCACCCTTCCACTGGATGGATTTGGTTACTTTCAATGAGGTCATTCCTCACGAGTTTCAAGACTCATTGGCGTTCTAAAGTGCAGAACCTCTTAAAAGATGATAGTCCCCAAGCTTCCACTTGAACACTCACCCAGGAGAGAAAGCTCTACCTGGGACCATTTTTCCAATCGGGACTCTGGCCAGCTGTCAAAAGGGACTTCCCAGCCTCATAAGATACCAGATGTTGTGCTTTTCCCTGATTTGGTGAATTGTTGAATATATTTTCATTATTTACTATATCTTTAATTGATTATTTTCTTTAGTGATTGCTCAATTGTTATAATCATTTGATATAACCACAAACTCACTTGATTAAATAAAATTGCCTTTGCATAGCATTTAGATTTTATGCTTCTTACTTGACAAAACACTAGTGCATGACATTATGGCAGAGGGTGGATATAATATTGCATCTTAGGGTTACCATAGGTTGAGAGTGCAGTGAGAGTCACTCAGAAGAGACCCACATTTATGGGAAGAGTTCATCTAACTTAGTTTTTGAGAGATTTCTACCTTTACACCTGAGACTACTTGACCAAGCAAGAAATCCCAGATGGCCAAGATGTCACATGTTTTTGTTCCTCATCCTGAAAGGCTCACTTGGTCCCTGAAGAGTTGCATAATCAGTACTTGCATCAAATCAACCTAGAAATTGACTGAAGACTCCCTAGTGGAGGGGCAGCTCCTTCCCAGCTTCTGTGCCCACTGAGGACCTGACCAGCAGGGCATAGTTCTGGAAGGGTTTAGAACATCCCATATATGCTGATTGAATCTTAGAATCACCTCTATAGCTATCTAAAAAGTAAAAAAACCATTTATACATTTTAATGAGTCATTCCTTGAAACTCTGTTAAAAATCTTCTCAAGTACACATGTATCTTTCCCCAGGATAGGCCATATTTTGGGTCATAAATCAGATCTTGATAAATTAAAAAACAATGAAACTATACAAAGCAATTTTCTGATCATAATGAAATGAAATAGGAAATTGGTAATAGAAAATGGAAAAAAATTAAATATGGAGATTAAAATCCACTCAAATAATAAGTGGGTAAAAGAATAGCAAGAGAAATCAGTAAACATCACAAGATGAATGGAAACAAGTACACAACATATCAAAACTATATAGTGAAGGCAGTCCTGAAATTTATAGCCCTTAATGCTTATAATAATAAAAAAAGAAAGAAGGACTTCCAAGAAAATGATATCTGAATAGGTAAGCAGGGCTCACCTCTCTCACAAAACAACAAAGGAAGAGCAAAAAAGCTGTCCAGAGGACCTGCTTTGGGATTCTGCAGGCCAGGAGAATGCTGCATAACCCAAAGGGGGGCAAGGGACAAAGACGTTAAGAAGGTAAAATGAAAACTGTGAGTGAGTCACTAACCCTCAGGGCCTGGGAATGACACAAATGCCCCTCTCTCAAAACAATCAGCCTGAAAACAACCTGTGGCATACTGCAGGCAACAGAGAGGAGAACAGAGGTCTTCCTTCCTGAGAAGAGGTAAGGTGTGTCAGAGGTGTGTCAGAGAATGGTTTCCTTCAACTAATTTGACCAGAAGAGCCCACTTTGAGTCTCAACTCTGAAGAAAAGAATCACCTGAAAGTGGATGTTGACAGAGTCACTTCCTTGTAAATATTTGCTGATGAGCACCATCTGACAGCCAGCAAGGAAATTGAAAGCTAAAAAACTGCTTATGAGTGTCTTTTGTACCAAACTACTAAGGGAAGATCTGCACTGTGGTTGTGAGTCCCTGGATCTATTTTGATAACATAAGCTGGGCAAGTTTAAAGACTTAGAATAAGTTGAACCAAAAATCAGAAAGAGCTGTGAAACAAAACCACTAGGAAAGAGAGAAATTGAATGTCAGGGTAAATTCACTAATATATTCAGATGCCTAGACATGAGCAAAAATTGCAAGTCATATTAAGAAAAAGGAAGATATGGCTCAACTAAAGAAACAAACCAAAAATCCTGACGAGAGACAGGATTAAAGAGAACTAATCAATGATAATCACACAAATACCCTAAATCAATTCAAGGAGTTAAAGCAAAATACGACTAAAGAAGTAAAGGATAATAAGAAGACACTTGGTAAATATAAAGAACAATAGGAAAGCCTGCTATAAAAGTCATATAACATATGGGGATGAAAGAATTGGTGAGATAAGAGTAAAAATAATCAAGGTGTTATAATGACTACATTTTAAAATTAGAATTTATTGTGTTAAAATTCTGGAGGCCACAAGTCCAAATTGATTTGGTCTGAGATCAATGTCACAGTCAACAGGAAAACACTCCATCTGGAGACTACAAGGGAGAATCCATTTTCTTGTTTATTCCAGCTTGTAAATTTCATTTTTTTAGCCTTTTTAAGCTTCTGGTAGCGTTCAGCATTCTTTGGCTTTTGGTTCCTTCCACCATCTTTAAAGCCTACAGTGTCTACTCTGACCTGGGATATTCCCAGAATCTTAGGTCATGATTGAAGCTCACACATTTTATTTCTTTGTTGTTGTTGTTGTTTCATTTCTACTAGGACATAAGAGCAGTGAAGGTGGGAATCTTGCAAATTTTACCAATTAGTCCCCAGAAAATTCAGATACTGGATCATTTGAAAACCTTAATAAATATGTGATATTGAAATAAATGATCTGAAGAGGAACCCCTAACCTATTATACAGTTTCTTCCCATCCTCATGCTGGTATACTTTCAAGATGGGCCTACTTCTTGTCAAACTGTTTTTTGTCTGAGGCATTAAATCTTAGTACCATTTATTCTGCACAAAGAGTGGGTACTTGGAAGGAAAATAAGCCAAATGAATCAACAAATATTAATACTTATTGAATTAATTAAGAATGATGGTATGTATACCTTATGAATTCTAAGGCATTTTGAAAATGAGAACTACCTCATATCTGCAGTGATGTTCCACCTCCTCATCCCCTGAGATTTCTCTGCATTTTTTGCCAAAAGCCACTTGGCAACTAATTTTAATTGTAGTGAATATCACATTTCCTCACTAAGGACTGAGGAAAGTTTTCATTCCCAGATACTCATACTATTCCAGGTCTGACAACATTATTTTCCTTCTAATATTTAAATTAATTTACATCCTATATAACTTAAAATAACAATAATGACATTTAAAATGGAAAATTTAGACACAACCAGATTTTATTAATTTATCAATTCTTTTATGTTCCATTAATTTCTATTATGCACATACATATTAAGCATATAAAATAATTAGATCAGATCATTTTGTATTGTCCATCATTTAGTTAACATTCAATGTCTTTTTCAGATTCATCCCAGTCATTATAATTTAGTCTAATATGGCATAAAAAATAGAATCTGAGTCATATTAGATGAATTACAGCAAAGGCTTTTACTTCACATATTTTTATAAATATTGATTTGGAGAAAAGTTTCATATTCTTTCTACTAATTGTTACAAAACTCTGCATGCAACATAACCAGATCACTTCACAATCTTACATTATCTTAATTATTTTTCAATAAAAGTAATTAGGCAATATTCTGAATAGCACAGGAAAGCATGTTTTGTTAACGATTTTCCCCCTTTCTGATATTTCTCATGTGAACACTAGCTGAATATTTATACAATTTGATTTTAGGGTTGTCTTTTCTTTACTATGAAAACATTCATGCTGATGATGAAATTTGAAATCACTTAAGACTTTTATCCATTCATTACACTGAGATGTAAGTATTTTTCATACTTATTTCATGGAATATTTATTCCAGCAAAAATTATCCGCTGTTCCTCTAAAGTCTTCTGCTCTTTTAAAGATTTTCCTTTCTGATTTTCTGTTTTAGGAGTTTTTACTAACCTGTGTTTATCTTCTGTGCACTTAGGCTGAAGCTCAGCATAAAAGTCCTCCAGGTCAATATAGACATAGAGTTCTACCAAGTGTAATTCATTCATACCTAAATTACAAATCAAGGCATTTATCATAGATTACACTGACATAGAATTATACTCCTGTGTAGGTTTTCTCATTTGTTTAAACAACAGTCTATAGATGAAGACTATTCCATGTGAGTTCTCTCATGTTTTCTAAGGTAAGAACTCTGACAGAAGGCTCTCCCACATAGATGGCATTCATAAGGTTTCTCTCAAGTGTGCATTATCTCATGTTGTCTGGAGGCAAAATGTTGACGGAAGGATTTCCCACATAGACAGTATCCATAAGGTTTTTCTCCTGTGTGAGTGTTCTCATGGTCCCTAAGTACAGATTTATTGTAGACATTCTCATATACATGACATTTCTGTGGCTTCTCTCCAATGTGATTTTATCATGCTGTCTAAGATTGGAACTCTGACTGAAGGTTTTTCACAAAGATGGCCTTCAGAATGTTTCTCTCCAGTGTGAGTGTTCTCATGTTGTCTAAGCACAGAAGATTTACTGAAGGCTATCCCACATACATGACATTTGTATGGTTTCTCTACAATGTGAGTGTTCTCATGTTATCTAAGGGAAGAACTTTGTGTAAATACTTTTGCACATACATGACATTTGTATTGTTTCTCTACAGTGTGAGTTTTCTAATGTTGTCTAAGGGAAGACTTTTGTCTAAAGACTTTACCACATTCACGGCATTTGTGTGGATTATCTCCAATGTGAATACTCTCCTGCTGTCTAATGTTGGAAGATTTCCTTAAAGTTTTCCCACATATTTGACATCTGTATTTTTTTATTCAGTATGGGTTCACACTGTGGCCAAAGTTCAGAACTTTTTTCTGAAGGCTTTCCCACATTGGTGAAAGTTATATGATTTATTTCTAGTGTGGATTTGATTACACTGATTAAAGGATAACTGGACACTAGGGACTTATTGAAATTATTCTCATGTGAGATAACACATATTGAATCATTGTGCAGCTATGAATGAAGTCTTCTCCCAAGACATTAAATTGTAGTGGATCTTCAAGAGAGTGAGAACTTTGCTGTTGGAAGGAGAAGAGAATGCTAGCGTTTGCTCACAAATGTTCAACAATTTAATTCTCTATGGAATCTGGATTAATTATTTAGAATTCATTTTGTCTCTAGAAAAATTTTTCACATGTTATTTGAATTAACATGGTGTGTTATTCCCTTGAACAGATTCTATCTTTTGTGTCATCTCAATTTCATAGCTATTTAATTACTTTGGAAGACTTTGTTATATTTCCAAAACAAGGATATGGCCATGATTATTTTTATTATTCTTTTATAAGTTCTCATTTTATAATTTTGAGGACAAATTAATTTTTTCTAAAGTTAAATTTCTAAAATTTTTGCTGGGTG
>JAKSZT010054425.1:171436-181842 GCA_026826555.1 Tolypeutes matacus | reverse complement strand
TTTGACAATCAGCTGTATTCCTATGATTTTTCACTCTCAGGAACAGGTAGAGGACAAAGCAGGCAATGCTGACTATGGGAAAAGGAGCCATGAGATTCAAAACTTGTCCACAATTTCCAGAGCCATGGGTTATAAATACCTTTTCACCTGGAATTATACCTGCACCCAACCTACAGAAATACACAGTGTGCTTCAGAAAAACAGTGGGAAGACTGTCATCTCCCAATGTAATAAGAGATGACTATGGATCTTGTTGCTAACAAATAAGATATTTATACAGATATGTTACAAATATGAATATGAAAACCATTGTTTTATATGTTAATTATCCCAAAGTGTTCTGAATTTTACACTTTATCCCTGATTTCAAAACATAGAAATCCCTAACTCAGGCCACATGTGGATTTTGGTCAACATATATAGACAAACACTATGGAATTTCTGAGATTTAAGGAATTTTGGTTTATGAACTAGCTGTTTATCAGTCCCCTGGACACTCAATCCCTTCCTACTCTGCCCAACTCCTGCCCTTTTGTATATACTTGTCCCAAATCATTTTGGTTTCCCCACTTGGGATTTCTGGAAATATCCCTCCCTGAACTCTGACTTTTAGATATATCCCCAAAAGACTTTGATCCCATTCATGAAAATTAAAAATGCAATTCATGATGGAGTTAATCAATTAAGTACTTAGATCATTTGAGATATCAATATCATTCATCCTCCATTTCTAGTCCTTAAACACCCTTCATCAGAAAGTAACATATTATATCAGTTGTAATATTCTTCCATGTGCCACAAAACTCATAAGATAAAGAGGCTCAGAAAACAGAGACTGGGTGGGTACAGGAAGGTACCTAATTTCTGTATTTGATATTTTAGGAAAATGTTTACTGAAATCCTGCCCAATATTAATCATCTTTAATTGTAACATCCTTGCATTAATCATTTATTAACTATAAGTTCCGTCTTAACATTTTGTTAATAATTTTATTTCATGGGCAAAATGATAATGTGTTATAAACAAAAGAAAACACACCTTTGGATCTGAAATCTAGGAAAAAGGGGAAAATGATGTATTAAATGTGACATTGATTCACTTACATTATTCTCAAAATAATCTTATTATGGTTTATTTATGACAAAATATTTATAGTTTATTAGTGAAAAATGACATGATAGGAAGTTCAGAACATTTTAGTATTGTGACAAAATTGCATGGCTATAAAATGACAATGCTAGAGGATGTCATTAGTTTAAGCATGCACCCACTGCAAGCTCCAAGAGGAAGGCGGATTGTGGACAGGGTCCTGCCTGGGGGTCTGTGCTGTGGGTGCATGGAGTGAGAAGCTTGGGACACCTAACAGTCCAGATCAATGGCATGGACGGAACAGTAGAGACTGTGAGTTTTAAGCCTGCCTGTGGTGGTTGGCATGGATGGCTGAGCACCACGCTTAGGGGGGAAAAAAAAGGAGCTGGTTGGAGCCACGAGGCCCAGGGCTCAGCAACCAGGTGACAGGGCCCAGTGTGTGGAGGGGTGTTCTCTGAGGGTGGGGCTCTGGTAAAGGGGAGAGAGAGTTTTATTTTCTGGGGATTTGGCTGCCTGGAGCCCCTTGCACCTTGGGTGAACAGAACAGCTCATGTGAATCAGCACCCAGTGAAGGGGAGTGGTGAATCTGTTTGGAGAGGGAGTTGATTTGCCTTGCTGCCCAGGGATAAGCCCTGGGCCCCCGTGGAGCCAGGAAGAGGGGGCACTCACCAAAAGAGGGAGGGTTCTGGTGGAGGACAGGGAGGGAAATTTTTTTTGCCATCAATTTGGCTGCCTGGACTTCCTCATAGCTTTGGGGAGCAGAAAAGCTGACTTGAAGCAGAACCAGGCTGAGAAGAGAGACGAGTCTCCTGAGGAAACCTGATTTACCCAGAAACCCGGTGACACTGGGGCTCGGATCCAGAAGGGGCAGAGTCAGCCATCTTTAGCATTCTGCACAGACTAACATCATAGCTCCAGCCCCTCTGGGGATTCCAGGAAATGGGATATGCTTGATTAATTTCCACAAGCCCTGTTAGGGTCCCCTCTGTGAGGGGGGTGGTCTACAGGAGGACTTATTTTGGGTCCTGTATTTTGCCAACAATATAAAGAGATGGTCACTTCAATAAATGAAAAACAAATTCTTTTAATTTAGTTTAATAGCTAAAAGCTGTTTCAGGACCTGCATATAGAACCCTTCAGGGAAATTGATTGATAAACACAAGCAGGCAGAGAGGATCCACATGGACCCTAGGGGAATCACTGATCCTCCTTAACTCTGTTTGACTGCTTGCCTGTGTGGTTGTTTGGCTTTACTCTGTTTATTTGTTGTCTCTTGCTTTTCTTTCCTCTTTCCTCCCCCCTTTCTTTTTTCTTTCATTTTTTAAAATTAGATGCTGGTAGCTTGTCGCTTCTTTGCTGTGTTTCTTCTTCAGTAATTTCCCATTCTCTGTCCATATTGATTTTGTGTTCCAAACTATCACTTATCTTTCCTTCATCTTTCTGCCTTCTGCTTTCTGTTGTGGATCTTATATACCACATTTTTTCATATGACCACAATTTAAGATTGTCAATTTCTATTCCTTCAATTTTGTTTTCTTCTTTTTTAATTAATATTAATTCTTTCCTTTCAGCCCTTTCTTCACTATTTCTCTCCTTCCTCATAATAATAGCCTTCTAAATCACTATATATACATTCCTCTATTTGATTTCCCATTCCATTTTAGGAACTCCACTTTTTTTCCTATTGCTCTACACTGACTATATGAGTTAAATATTCATTTCATTAAGTCTCATTTAGCCCCTTTTCTAAATTTTATCAATATTACTATAATTCTTCTTCCTTCCTCACATCTTTTGATTCCTCTGGCCCTAATCTTTTGCCTTCAAGGGAATGCAGAAAGAAGCAAGGAAATAAAATAAGAAGAAATAGTGTCAAAGAGAAAACTTAACTCACACACAGAACCAACAGCTAAATAAAACTCTAGAGCAGAGAGAGAAGCCAATCAACTAAATAAACCCATCAAGATAAAATGATGACTAGACGGCAACCAAAAATTACAAACGACACTGAGAAACAGGAAAACAAGGACCAGTTCAATGAACAAACTAAAAACCAGGAAGTGATACAGAACATTGTACAACTAATCAAAGCTATCCAAACAAATATCATGGATCAATTTAAAGAAGTGAAGGAAGAGATTAAGGATATAAAGAAGACACTGGGAGAACATACTGAAGAAATAGCAAACATGCCTAAAAAGGTAATGGATATGAACAATGGCACAAGCCAAGAAATGAAAAAGACGGTGAACTCACATGGCAGCAGATTTGAACAGGCAGAGGAAAGAATTAGTGATATGGAAGACAATACAGCTGAAATCAAAGAGATTGTAGAACAGATAGACAAAAAGATAGAAAAAATCCAGCATGGACTCAGGGAATTAACCGATAACAAAATGCACAAACATACGTATTATGGGCATCCCAGAAGGAGAAGAGAAGGGAAAGGGAACAGAAGGAGTGTTGAAGGAAATAATGGCTGAAAATTTCCCAACCCTATTGAGAGAGATGTATATGCATATCCAGGAAGCACAGTGTACCCCAAATAGTATAAATCCCAACAGGCCAACTCCAAGACATATACTTGTCAAAATGTGCAATGGTCAAGAGAGAAAATACTCAAGGCAGCAAGAGAAAAGAGAACCATCACATACAAGGGAAGCACAATAAGATTAAGTGCTGATTTCTCAGCTGAAACCATGGAAGCAAGAAGACAGTGGTATGACATGGTCAAAGTGCTAAAAGAAAAAAAAAATCTAGCCACGAATTCTCTATCCAGCAAAATTGGCATTCAAAAATGATGGAGAGTTCAAAATATTCACAGATAAACAGAAATTAAGAGAGTATGTCAATAAGAAACCTGCACTTCAATAAATACTAAAGGAATTTCTACAAGTTGAAAGGAAAAAAACAAGGGAGAGAGAGTTGGAGGAGAGTTTAAAAACAACTGAAAAGACAAAAAAAGAAACAAAACAACATATGACATACATTAACCCAAAGAAAAAATGGCTGAAGTAAGAAATTCATTATCAGTAGTAACACTGATTGTTAATGGATTAAATTCACCAATCAAGAGACACAGATTGGCAGAATGGATAAGGAAATATGATCCACCTATATGCTGTCTACAAGAAACCCACCTTCAACCCAGGGATTCAAGGTGGCTGAAAGTAAATGGCTGGAAAACAATTTTATAAACTCACATTAGTCAAAAAAGGGCAGGAATAGCTATTCTGATATCAGAAAAATTAGACTTTAAATGCAAAACTATTGTAAGAGACAAAGATGGACACTATATATTAGTAAAAGGTAATCTCTCAAGAAGAGAGTACAATCATCAACATTTACGCACCTAATCGGGGTGCCTCAAAATGGTTGAGTCAAACTTTGGAAAAACTAAGAGGAAAAAGAAATGCCTCTACAATTATAGCAGGGGATTTCAATACACAATTATCATCATTAGACAGAACATCTAGACAGAGAATCAATAAAGAAACAAAGGTTCTCAACAATGCATTAGAGGACCTGGACTTAATAGACAAATACAGAACATTACACCTAAATATGGCAGGATTTACATTCTTCTCAAGTGTACATGGATCGTCCTCCAAAATAGACCACACGCTAGGCCACAGAACAACACTCAATGAATTCAGAAAGATTGAGATTATACAAAGTAATTACTCTGACCACAATGGAATGAAATTGGAAATCACGAACGGCCATAGAAACAGGTTAGGCACAAGGATATGGAAGTTAAACAACACAATCTTAGACAAACAGTGGGTCAAGGAGGAAATGTCAAAAGAAATCAGTAACTACCATGAAACTAATGAAAATGACAACACAACATATCAAAACCTATGGGGTGCAGCCAAAGCAGTCCCGAGAGGGAATTTCATAGCCATAAATACTTATATTAAAAAAGAAGAAAGAGCTAAAATTGAAGACCTAACTGCACACTTGGAAGAGTTGGAAAAACAACAACAAACTAAACCAAAAGGAAGTATAAAGAAGGAAATAACAAAGATTAGAGCAGAACTAAATGAAATAGAGAATAAGAAAGCACTGGACACAATAAACAAAACCAAAAACTGGTTCTTCGAGAATATCAATAAAATTGACAAACCCTTAGCCAGACTAACAAAGAAAAAGAGAGAACAGATGCAAATACATAAAATAAGGAATGAGCAAGGGGATATCACTACTGACTCTACAGAAATAAAGGGTATTATAAGAGGATACTTTGAAAAATTATGCCGCTTTGTTTCCGGGCCTGAGGGTGATCAGCCCTGCTGCAGCCCGGGGAGCGAAACGAGCTAGTTGTGGGCCCTCCGGCGTGCACTCCGGAATGGCGGGGGGGTGAAGAAGTTGTCAGGAGAGCGCAGGCCCGGCTCCCTGGTCTTCACGGAGGTTAAGGAGAAGTTGTCACAGGGTCGCCGCTTGGTGCCCTGTGGTCTCCCTGACAGTACTAAATGAAGAGACACCACTCACTTTCTAGAAACTAACAAACAGCCTACATTGATGAAAGAAGAAATAGATGAACTCAGCCGTCCAATTACAAGTAAAGAGATAGACTCAATCATCAAAAACTTCCCAACTAAGAAGAGCCCAGGACCAGATGGCTTCACAGCTGAATTCTACGAAACATTCCAGAAAGAGCTAACACCAACTCTGCTTAAGCTCTTCCAAAAAAACAGAAGTAGAAGGAATTTTGCCTAACTCATTCTATGATGCCAACATTACCCTAATACCAAAACCAAATAAAGATACCACAAGAAAGGAAAATTACAGACCAATTCCTCTAATGAGCCTAGATGCCAAAATCCTCAACAAAATAGTTGCTAATCACATTCAACAACATATCAAAAGGATTATACACCATGACCAAGTGGATTTCATCCCGGGCATGCAAGGATGGTTCAATATAAGAAAATCAATCAATGTAATACACCACATAAACAGATTGAAAGAAACAAATCACATGATCATCTCTATAGATGCAGAAAAAGCATTCGACAAAATACAGCAATTTCCTCATAAAAACACTACAAAACATAGGAATAGATGGAAACTTTCTGAATATGATAGAGCGTAAATATGAAAAACCCAAAGCTAAAATCATTTTCAATGGTGAAATCTTAAAAGACTTCCTTCTGAGATCAGGAACAAGACAAGGATGTCCACTATCACCACTCCCAATTAACATTGTCTTAGAAGTACTTGTGTGAGCACTGAGGCAAGAAAAGGACATATAAGGCATCCAAATTGGAAAAGAAGAAGTAAAAACATCATTATTTGCAGATGCCCTGATCCTATTCATAGAAAGCCCTGAGAAATCTACAACAAGTCTTCTATAACTTATAAAGGAGTTCAGTAATGTTGCAGGCTATAAGACCAATGGTCAAAACTCAGTAGCATTTCTGTACACCAATAATGAGCAAACTGAGGAGGAAATCAGGGAAAAAATACCATTTACAATAGTAACTAAAAGAATCAAATACCTAGGAATAAATGTAACTAAAGATGTAAAGGACTTATATACAGAAAACTACACAACATTGTTAAAAGAAATCAAAGAAGACTTAAATAAATGGAAAAATATTCCCTGTTCATGGATAGGAAGACTAAACATCAAGATGTCTATCCTACCCAAACTAATCTATAGATTTAATGCAATCACATTAAAAATCAACACTGTTTTTTTTAAGGAACTGGTAAAACTAACCACAAAATATATTTGGAGAGGTAAGAGGCCCCGAATTGCCAAAGACATATTGAAAAAGAAAAATGAATTTGGAGGTATCACACTACCTGACTTTACAACATACTACAAAGCTACAATGATCCAAAATGTGTGGTATTGGCACAAGGATAGACCTACTGACCAGTGAAACCAAATTGAGAGTTCTGATATAGATCCTCGCATATAGAATCGTCTGATATTTGACAAGGCCATGAAGTCCACTCAGTTGGGAGAGAATGGCCTTTTTAACAAGTGGTGCTTGGAGAACTGGATATCCATATCCAAAAGAATGAGAGAAGAATACCATCTCACACCTTATACAAAAATCAACTCAAGATGGATCAAAGATCTAAATATAAGAGCCAAAACCATAAAAACCTTGGAAGATAATGTAGGGAAGCATCTACAGGACCTTGTAATAGGAAATGGTTTCATGAACTTCACAGCCAAAGTGCAAGCAGCAAGAGAAAAAAATAGATAAATGGGATCTCATCAAAATTAAAAACTTCTGCACCTCAAAATATGTTATTAAGAAAATAAAAAGGCAGCCTACACAATGGGAGAAAATATTTGGCAGCCATATATCTGATAGGAGCCTAATATCTTGCATATCTAAAGAAATCCTACACACTGAAAATAAAAAGACAAACAACCCATTTTAAAAATGGGCAAGTGACCTGAAAAGACACATCTCCAAGGAAGAAATACAAATGACTAAAAAGCACATGAAAAAATGCTCAACATGGCTTGCTATCAGGGAAATGCAAATGAAAACTACAATGAGATACCATCTTACACCCATCAGAATGGCAGCTATTAAAAAAAACAGCAGACTCTAAATGTTGGAGAGGATGTGGAGGAATAGAAACCCTCATCCACTGGTGGTGGGACTGTGGTATGGTCCAGCCACTGTGGTGGACAGTTTGGCGGTTCCTCAGAAAACTAACAATAGATCTTCCGTATGATCCAGCAATTCCACTGCTGGTTATATGCCCAGAAGAACTGAAAGCATAGACACAAATGGATATATGCACACCAATGTTCCTAGTGGCCTTGTTCGCCATTGCCAAAAGTTGGAATCAGCCCTGGTGCCCATCAACAGATGAATGGATAAGCAAAATGGGGTATATACACACAATGGAATATTACTCAGCTGTAAGAAGGAATAAAGTGCTAACACATGGAATAACGTGGCTGAATCTTGAAGACCTTCTGTTGAGTGAAGCAAGTAAGTATTAACAGTATATGACCTCACTGATTTGAACTGAGGAAAGTGAGCATTCTCTGAAAACCATTGTCTGAAAGATAGTTTAACACAGGAGAGAAAGAGAAGAGTAGGCTATGAGCCATCACCCATATGGACATAATCTATGGTAAAGGGATAGAGTATAGTTGCGTATTGAAGTATAGGACAGATGGGTAGTGTTATTACTAGGTTTGGTGGTGCAGGGTTGACAGTGGGTAGATTAGGAAGGGCAGGTTGGAATACCCATGAATCTTGTCATTCCATGAGTCAAGACAGAGGAGTGTCATATGCCCCTGGGGGGAGGGGGAGAAAGGAACAGAAAATAAACAGGGGGTTTTTAGTGGTCATGGGAAATGTTTTTCATTACCTTACAGTAATAGACACAGGACATAGTAAATATCATCAAAACTTATTAAACTGTGTCGTCTAAATCATAAACTATACTGTAAACCATTGACAATGTTTAGTTGTTATATTTTACTATGTGTATAACAGTTATAACAATGCTAACATCCAAAAAAAAAAAAATGGTTTCAATATGGGGTGGGGAATGGGGAGGGTGGTTGGGTATGTGGGAGTCTCTAGTATTCCATGTGTGACTTTGCTGTGACCAAAAACTTCTTTGAAAATTAAATGAAAATTTGGGAGACACTGGGGAATGAGAGTGGGAAGGTGTCACAGTACACTGGACATCCGATAATACAGTGATAAAAGGAAAAAAGAATATATTTTTTTAAAAAAGGGAATTTCTTTTCTTTTTATTCCATTTTTTTGAATGTCCCAATCCACTAATCATGTTTTGTTTTTTGTTTGTTTGTTTTTTGTTTGATTCTTTGCTTTTTTCTTGAGTTTCTTTGTGTTTATCTCTTGCATTTGAGCTTATAATTGTTGTTTCTTTTTCCTATTAAGTGTATTTGATTATTATATGGGCTACATGTTCAGGGAAGATTTAGATCACAGAAGGGTTACAATGGGGGCTGCAGAGGAATATTGGTGGGGGTTGTCTGGGAGGGTGGGTTCATGGGAGTAAGTTCATCTGAATATACATGAAAGATATATAAATTTGTTCAAATGATCAAAGGATAGGGCATGGTCAAGTTGGGTGGACAATCACTCAATAAATAAGGGAATCTGAATTTCTAGCATGGAGCTCTGCCATATTCTCCAAGGGATCAGCAACAGTCCTCTGAGTGCAGGGACAGTGTCTGTCAAAAGAGGATGGCCCACTGGTGGGTTCTTGTTGTTGGTGGCTAGCTTTATGAGACTTTGCTCTTGTAATTGAAACTTAGCCTACTGTTATGGAGTGCCTAAAGGTTGCCACCTGAGAGCCTCCTTGTTGCTCAAATGTGGCCTCTCTCTAAGCCAAACTCAGCATATGAATGCATTACCTTCCCCCAAACATGGGACATGACTCCTGGGGATGAGCCTCCCTGGCAATTAGGGATTAATACCAAGTGCCAACTGGCAACATGACTGGAAAAAGACCTTGAACAAAAGGGGGAAGCGGTAAATACATATGAATTCAAGTGGTTAAGAGACTTCAAAGACAGTTGGGAGATCATCCCAGAGGTAACGCTTACACACACGTCAGTAGGCTATCATAGAACACCAAAGTGTATATCACCCCACACAGAGGGGCTCCTGAGGGCCCTGGAGACACCCAGGTCCTATATAAGGGGGGATAGCTCCAGAGACTGATGCCTTATCAGTGGGCTCTATTTTGGAATCTGTGCTCTTGAGAGTGACAGAGTTGGATTCAAATAAGTCCTTCCTGCACATGGTTCATCAGTCCCTTCTATTCAAACCTATATGTGATGCTGGAGATTTTAGGTGTACTTCCAGACACTGGATCCTCTGGCCTACCTATGTGCCAGCTGTGCCTGGAATCTCAGTGGAGCTGCAACTCCTACCCTACAGCTCAATGGACTCTGGCAAGCAGACGACGATGGGTAACGGCCATCCCAGGGAATGGAGAGGGCCTGCAGCAGCAGACAGGATAATCCTACCCACCATATCCATGGGATATAAGCCCTCTTTCACTTGGAGATGGAGTGGACATCACCATCCCAGTCCCCTCAGGATTGGGGGAAGAACTATAGACTAGAGTGGACTTAATGTACTCGGGTGTACACATATGGTGATTCTAGCTGGAAGAATTTATAACAGGGAGGTGGAGCCAGTGACCACTGGACTCTTTCAGGGGAGGGAGGGGAAGTGCAGTTGAAATACAGGGGCTTTTTCGGGACTTGGGGTTGTCCTGAGTGCCGTTTTGGCAACAGATGTAGGACATTTTAAATCAGCACACACCATTCAGAGATGTGCAG
>JAKSZT010054425.1:153984-171336 GCA_026826555.1 Tolypeutes matacus | reverse complement strand
AAAGAGTGTAGTCTACGATGTGAACTGTGGTCTATGCTTGGTGGCAAGGCCCCAGTATGTGATTATCCATTGAGGGTGATGAGCCACACTGATGAAGGATCTTTGTGTGGGATGTTGTGGGAGGTGTGAGAGGTGGGGAACATGGGAATCCCTGTAATTTCTGTGTAATATTTAGGTAATCTAAGCACCTTAAAAAAAAATATATATATATATATATATAATAAAAAAATAAAAAAATGATAACGCTAGAAATTGAGGTTTGCTTTGCCTTTATGCCATGCTTAAATTTCTGGAGCTTTACATATCATACCTAGGTTTATTGTGGAAAGTATCTTTTCACATCAATAACCAGGGACCACAGCTTGTGGTTACAGCTTTGTTTTTGATTTTGCTTGTTTACATGATTGCTTTTCATGCCCAAATTTATCTCCTTCATGGAAACTTCCAGTGCATTGAACCCCCTTGCCAAATATCAGTCACTATACTGTCTCTATCCTCATTATTTCAGTATAGTTTAATCCACATTTACTCATTTCAACAGATACTTATCAACACCAATATTTTTATTCTTCTTATGTCAATCTTACTATTTCTATGTCTACCAATAAACTCTCCAAAAACTTACAATTTTTTATGATGGCATCTGACTGAGCACATGATTAGGACATTGTTCCAGGCACAGAGTCACAATAGCTTCTAGCCAACATGTGGTAACTCTTCTGTATTAATACTGTATTCGTAATTAAATAATTCCACTATTCTCCACAAACATGTCAAATCTTCTCCATGTCTTGAATTTCACACATTCTCATACTGCTCTTCACTTTCAAAAGATTGAATCACCTCCTACAAAGCAGATGGATCATAAAATTTGGCCACTTACCCTTTAATACCATGATATTTTTTAATAGTACTTGCGTTCACACACATTGCCTATTATTACTCTCCTACTAAATTGTAAAGTCATGGTACCACTGGCTGAATTCAAAGTATTCAATTGAACTATTACTCTGTTTTGTTGGTAACTATAAACTGATCATAAATTCATCTCTTTTACCAGAAGCCTCTCCCTCTCTTCACAATCCATCTTATCATGTAAGTTTAAATAATTGATTCATGACCCACTTTGGGGGCCTTTGCTTTTTATTTCTTTCTCTGACATCTTAGTCTCCTGTTTTCAAACTACTGTATTACTCCTTCCACTTATCTACTGTGAAAAGAGCTCAATATATTATTGAAACATCTTAAAACTAAATCCTAGCTCCTCTTTTCTCCTTTTATCCACTATCCTAATATGATTACATATTTAATTGCTTTTACTTTCTTCCATCCCTATCTCTGAATTGAAAGTTACAAACAATTTCTCTGGAATGCTTCTCTGAGCTATCATCATCACATGCCTAATTACATACCCCTAAAATGTAATATATTTCAGAACATTAACTATCTCCCAGAATATAAACATTACATCTCCTTTAGTCTTCAATATTACTTAAGGTTCCCACTAGACCATCAGAGATTGATCCTTTACATTCCTTCACAAAAATACAAAAGACAATGAAACAGTGTTTCCATATATATACTAAGCACATTTTCACCATGATCTACAAACATACCTTCTCACTCCATACTCATTTTCTTCCATTCCTGGTTCAAATATGAATTTCTGAGGGATTGTATCACTGAACTCCACCAATGTTAGCATTTACATTAGTTCTATGTTTTATTTGACTCTCCCATTGATGTGGACATAGAAAAATTAATCCATGAATGTTAAGATGAGACAAATTTCCCATTGACCATTATATATGCATTTTAAATAAGGAGAAATATGTTCACAATTACCTCACCTACCCTCAGAACACACCTACAATGTAGTCATATTAAATGATTATCTTCTGATGAAAAATTCATGGAAAAATAAAGGAAGTCATGTTGAACATTTTCTCCATTACTCACTAGAACCAAATTAGATTGGAAAAACAAGTGAAGACAATACTTTATTGAAGAAGTTGTCATGAGAAAAAAAGAAACAAATTTTTGATGGTGAGCAATCTTTTTATAGACTTGATGATTTCATGAATCATGCAATCCAAGAAATGCATCCTGATTAATTTGCATGTCAGTCAAGATAAATCTAGGAATTGGATGTGGCTCAAGGGGTTGAGTGACTGTTTTCCATATGCAAAGTAATGGGTTCATCCCTGATGCCTTCAAAAAACAAAAACAAAAACAAAAACAAGCAAACATGAAAAAAACAACTCAGAGGAATGGATATGAATCAATGATTGAGCATAGGCTTCCCACATTTAAGGTTTCAGGTTTGATCCTTGGCCCAGGACCTCAAAAAAACAGTCTAATCAAGATCTGACCCTTTATACAAAATGCTTTCCTTCTAATTTGGTACATCCAGAGATGCAACTAGAAGAGATTATGTCCTTTAATACAGTCATCCTTCTAAATATCTCAAAAGGCACCCAAACATGCCTTACTCCAGATGCCTCTCTCATTTGTGGATTTTGGTGATTCTAGTCTGAACTCTAGAGAATATACAGCAAGTAAGTCCTTAATGCTCTTTATTTCTGAGAGGTCTTGTTATTTACCAATTTCTATCTGGTTATGTATATCAATTTGACTCTAAATAAATATACGTATTTGTCCTGAAATTTTATGTTCAAAGTATTAAGGATTCACAGAAAAATTCTAGTAGAAATTCATTAAAATATCTGAAGCAGCAAAATTGTATGATCATATTTGTGTTTGTAAGTTAATCTTTTACTGAAGAATGAAATGAAGTAATTTAGAGGGAATTGGTGACTTTTAAGAAATAGATGGTTGCTTGGCATAGGGGTTTGGAAGTGAAAATATGAGAGGAAGGATGGAAGGTTATATGATATAATACAAAATAAGCAAATATCTATCATTTACTTATTTTGTTAGATATAATTGAGCTCTAATGATGTGTTAGACTTTGTGTTAAAAACTGAGCATGCAGTTTTGAAAAAAGCTTTTAGAGTGAAAGAAAGCAGGAGCAGTTGAAAAAGAAAATTCTCTGTCAAGTATTATATATAGAGAAAAGCAAGATACAGGGTAGCATATATATAAAATGAGCCCATTTTGTCATAACAATAACAAATACATGAATGTATTTGAATACATGTATATGCATACTAATATATGAGCATAATAGAGTATATATGTTTATATAACTTGGTTAATTATTTAGGTATGAATAATAATAGACAACTTGCCCAATAGTAAATATGAATTACCTTGGGTTCATTTCTAGGACATGTACAGGGAGTCAAGAAGTAGAACATGCTTAAAAGATGGTGGGGAAGATGGCAAAGCAGGAAGCTCCAGGAATCAGTCCTTCCACCAAAACAACCATTGAACTGGCAGAAACTGAATCAACAATTTTGAAATTCTGGAGACTAGTGGAACACTATACAGCATCCAGGAAGGAGCTGGAGAAAGAGGCTGGTAAATTGAAATAAATGCTAGTGAGTTTCAGTCTCCCTGCAGTGATTACTTTCCCCCTCCCCCTAATCTTGTAGTGGGCACCAGTGGAGCTGCAGTCATATGATAGCTTAATGTTATGTAGTCATTGGAATGAAAGACTTATAACAGTTGAGTAATAGAAAGCTCTGTGAATTATTATTTAAGGAGGAAATCTAGGCCTCCTGACTCTGCAGCCTTTGACTGCTCTTGTTGCAGTGTGATGGCTCTTGTTTCTGTATTTCTGAATTCTTCTGTAAGCAGTGATGGATTTCTTCCTTCTCTTTCATTTCCTTTTTCATGTTGCCCTTCAGGATTCATTGGGCCAGTTGGTGGCACCATCTGGGATGGCACTGTTCTAGTCAGGATCCCTGCCTCTCCAGCATCTCCTCAAAGAGGGTGTGACAGCTGAATCTCTCCTTCATTTCATGTTCTACATGTGCCAAGTAATGCCTCCATGGAGGGGAGCACGTGGCAACAAGCCATGCAACGGAAGCCATGATGCCAGGTGACAAGCCAGTCTGGGGTCACAGGATGGTGCCTCTCATCCTCCTCCACTTTTACAGTGGGCTCAGGGATGTAAGCCTCACGTTCATCTTGGAAGGGCTTTCAGGAGCTGAGCAAGGATTCAGTGTTGATTAGACTGAGGAGAAAGCCTACGGTGCTCTCTTTGGAAAGCTCAGCCTCAAAGATCTGGGGTGGTTTTCCCACTGGTGAATATATGGTTTTGGTTTGCCCCTCAACAGCTATGCCCTTTACTCTGTGCAGTCTGGTAAAATATTTGCACCTGACCATTTACTTTCTGAAGCAGACCCATAGGTCAATGAAGTAATAGTCTTCTCAGTGGAAGTTGAAGAAGACATCTCTGATACCCTTGGAATCTTGCTGGGCCTAGAGATTGGAGCTTGTGATAAGTTATCACATTATAACAAACATTTTTACTCTTTGAAAACAGTATAATAAATATAGGGATTTTATCTTTACAACTATAGATTCATGTATATATATAAATTTTGGTATCTATTTTTGAGTTCCAAATGATTATCTCATTTGTAACATTGAAATTACTTCATATACCTGAACTTTCCTAATAGCATGTTATTTCTTTATAGGACTATTGTTTTAAAGTGATTTTCTTAGCAAATTCAGAATGCAAACAGTGTAATAGGAGAAATGGTCACTTTTGAAAAGTTTCCAAACTTCTTTTAAGGAAAGGCTTATGGAAAAGAAATTATGTTTAAAAAAAGATATTAACTCATAAAATGTGCATTAGTTCTCACAGTTATACCTCTTCTTTTTATTATTTTTAACCAAGCAACAGTTTAATATAAAAATTGCTTTTTCATGAAAAGAAGGTCCTATTACCATGACCTTATTAGATGATCTCAATTTTATTGCTTTCCTAAATTCCTCAAAAAGTATATCCTCATTACAAAATGTAATAACAATTACACTGAAGTAAAAATTTCTAAACACCCTATTCCCCTGTCCCACACTCCTCTGCCCCACTTGCCCATTTCTTCCCTTTTTATCTACACAAAATATTTAGATCTTGGAATGCATAATTGAATAAATTTTCTGAGCCAAATCTGAAAATCCCTCATACTAAGAATTCTTGTGTTTGCTCATTCATTTATTCATTCACATTAAGATATTTTGTTAATTTTCTACTAAGTAACAAAAAGTACTTTCTCAGCAAAAACCTCAGTGAGATTTATCCCCTTACCTCAAATCCTTAATTTTTGTTCTGGTCCATGATAAGTCAGGTCCTAGAGAAATCATGGTAAATCTGGACAGGGAGAATCAGACCCCTCATTTTCCAGCTCCCATTAGTCAGACAATTTTCCTTCCATCCTTACCTAAAGTTTTAGAGAAAAGTCTTTTTTTTCCCAGATTGTTGTTTCATCTCATCTTGGTGAATGTGAACATAAAAGAATAGTTTCTGCAAGATTTTATCACTTGTCCTAGTTCTAAGTGCTGTCCCAACTTTTCCTGAAGAGTGGATTCCGATTTAGTCCTTAATATCTGTCAGTTTACAGCCAAAATCACTCTCCCACAGGGAGATCTGAGATTAACAACCTCACAGAGGAGCAGTTGGGAGCTGAGTGAGTGTCAAGGCTTCCAGTAACCCTTGCGTGACATCATCACTGACATAGCTCAGTTCTGTGAGCTCAGTTTGAATCTAAACATGGCAACAAGAAAAACATGGCATCAAAAAAGCATATTTTAGTGAGACGCATGAGATTATAAAATAAAAATGAATTGAAACATCCCTCTGTTCTCAAAAAAGATGCTGTGAGTTGTGGGAGAGAGAAAAATGTATAGAGATTGATAACAAACTATGATGGGATATTTCTTTCTCCTAAACCTCTCATCTGACTCTGATAGTTAGGCTTCATCTTAAAATGGAGATCTAGCATGCTCCCTTGTTAGAAATGTTCAGAGCCGGCTTTGGTAGGTGCTGCAAGGGGGAGAAAAAAACAGTAACATATCTCATGATGCAGCAAGTCTCCTGTGAATAAACATGAGGAGGTGGGGTTTTGAACAAAAGTGAAGAAGAAACTTTTAAAAATTTCTACAAACCAGTAAGGGAGTGTCTACTCTGAAAAATGGGTTAATATGTGGCAGTTTCAAGGCAGTTGGTAAGTGGCAGTTTCGCTGACTCCAGTCTAGGTCCTGTGTTTGAGTCTCAGCTTCACCCTTCACTAACCATATGTTCTTGAATGTTTCATTTGACCTCTCCATGATTCACTTTACTCATCTGTAAAATATAGAGGACTCCAACCCTCACATAGATTTCTCATTAGTATGAAAGGCTGGTAGATATTAAGAGCATGTAAATGCTAGCTATTACTGTAATGTTTTAGGTCACAGTTTGCTTAGTATGTCCAGACCAGGTGATTTCCCTGATTTATGGATTCAGAATGCCCAAAATTCAAATTTCATCTTAGCTCTGCTTGTGGATCCTAAGAATGGTCATTTAAAAATATCCTATTAATCTTATTATTAATATATTATTAAAGCTAGTAATTATGAACCTCATTCTTATAAAATCAAAACTTAGCCTACACATATATTTTGCCTAAGAATTACCTCCTGAAAATCTTCTTGTTACTCAGATGTGGCTTCTAAGCCAAACTCAGCAGATAAGCTCATGGCCTTTCACCACACATGGGACATGATACCTGGGGATGGGTCTCTCTGGCACAGAGTGATTATTACCAAGTGCCAGTTAGCAATGCATTTGGAAAAAGACCATGAATAAATGGGGAAGTTGTAAATACAAATGTGTTTTTACACTAAGAGTTTTCAAACACGAGTCAGGATTTCATTCCAGAGGTTATACGTTTGTATGTCTTTGGAAGATGTCTCTAACTTCCATAAAAAACAATGCCTAAATCCTGAAGGCATTAGAGATGTCTGGACACTATAATCAGGGCATTCAACCCGAGCAAATCAATACCCAGTCTGTAGGGCTTACCTTGGAATATATTATAACCTATCTCCCCAATGTAGCAGAGTTAGACTCATTCATAATTTTCCTATACATGTTTTTTTTGTCCATTGTATTTGAGCATATAATTAGCATGGCACCAGTTAAATATATTTCCCAGAGACTTAAATCTTTGGGCTATTCATGTGCTAGTTAACCCCTTAATCTCAGCATAGTTTCAGCCAACACCTACTCTCCATCAGATTTGCCCAGGAAAACTAATGAAAGGATGATTATGGGCAGCACCTATTCCAACAAACAGAGAGTATTTACAACTCCAAGCAAGACAGTTCCATTCATCTCCCCCATGGGTTCTAAGCACCCTATTAGTTGGAAGCAAAGTGGGCATCACCATCCCCCAATCCTCAAGACTGAGGAATGAACAAACATAAGAGGGCAATTCAACTATGGTACAAAATATGATTCTTCTTGTAATGGTAGAACTTGTAACCTTGATATAAAGACGGTGGTTACCAGAAATTTTGAGGGGTGGGAGAGGAAAGAATAGGTGTAACATGGGTATTTTTTTTTTAACCTTAGAAGTGTTCTGCATGATATTGCAATAATGGATACAGACCATTATACATTTTGCAAAAACCTATAATATTGTATGGTGCAAAGTATAAATCATAAATTAAATTATAGACCATAGTTTGTAACAATGCTTAACTATCTGTTCATCAGTTATAACAAATGTACCACACTAGTGAAAGACATTATTAGTAGGGGAAAATATAAGGGGATGGGTGGGGCATATGTGAATCCTCTATATTTTTCATGTAACTTTTACATAATCCAAAACTTCTCTAAAAATAAAGAAAAAAAGTGAAAATATGGAGAAAAGTAAAAAAGGAAATAAAAAACAAAGGAGAAAAATAAGACAAATTGCCCTCCTTCTGTGGTCACTAGCAAATCTCTCATGCTGCCAGTGCTCAGCAATCAATCACCCTGTAGCCTGTCCTCTGCAAGTAAGGTACCTGGCTAAAGAGAAAAAAACAAGGAATAAGTAATCAAAACAAATAAAAATAAAAAAGTAAAAAAAAAAAATCTCAATGTAAGTTTTCTTTGATGAGGATGCTTGCACCATATCTGACCCTCCCACAGGGAGCTGGCTGGTGTCTGACAACTCGGTTGATCACTCTCTGGTTGCCTTCTATTCTGGGTTTTTGGGCACCTGACAGGTTGCCCATTGCCTATCCCTGCCCCCCTTTCCCTCAGGATGGTTGGGCATCTGATAGCTTGCCTGCTTCCTCTTTCAGCTCCTCTCTCAGCAGGGCTGTTAGGTATCTGTCAGCCCACCTCCTCACTTATGCATTTCCTCTCTCATCCAGGGCAGGTGGGTGTGACAGCCCACCTGATTAGCTTCTTCTTCCCTTCTTCCTGGATCTGCTTCTGCAATGTCTGGTGTTTCTCCTTTTCTTAGGAACTGGCTCAGAGCCCATCCACCAGCCCTATATCCTCACCACTTCTCTAGCTCCCTGAGTTGGCTGGGTGCCACTCCTCACACATGTTTGCTCCACAAGTCCCCCACCTCAGTAGTCTACTCGGCATTGGGATGCACCCTTGATCCCCAGGTTTCTTCCTTATTCTCAGAGATGACTGAGCACTGGTTTTCCAGACAAATCAATGACCTTGCTTCTCTCTCCCCTAGCCAGTTGAATAACCCCTCTCTAGCTTCTCTCTCCAATTGCCCCCATTGTCCTTCATGTTCCCCTTTGCCAGGTTAGCCTGCCTATCTTCCCATGGTTTATGGATCAGGAGCTCAATTTGCCATTCCCTATTCTGCCATCTTGGATCTCCTCTCATATTAAAGGATGTCTTATTCTCAGCTAAATTACATGTCAATTGGTAAAAAGTTATAAATATAACCCAGAAGTACAAAATTTCTCTCTAAAAATAGTAGTTGAAAGCGTAAATTTGTTTTTGTCTTACAAGTGAGAAATAGAGTCACCTATAGGTGGCAGGGTCTTAGCATAAATTAAATGACGTCCCTATTGCATAAAGACAGTAACAGAAACACTACTTGAAAGCAAATTGATAGTTTTAATGTACTTTGAGGATTGTTTATTTCATCCACCTCTCTTTCAAAAATAAGGCCAAAAATGTTAAAAGATGGTAAAATACTATATCCCTACAACAACTCACTTATTAATTTTTTATTTTTATTTTTCCATATTAATATTGAACTTGGACTAATATTTGTATTTGATCACTTCCACAATTACCAATTTAATAAAGAATATAAAGAGTTAGTGATCAAATAACAGCAACAAATAAACCATTAAACTCTGACATTGATGAAGTCCACAATTGTTCCATTTAATCAATTTTAAATATCTCTGTGGCAGGTTGAAAGGTGAATTGCATGATTTCAGAAAATACTGCTTGATTGATTACTATATTATAGGCATAGCAATAGTTGTAGGAAGGACATAATGAATTAAACAAAATCCATTCCCTTACAACATATCATTTAGTGGAAGAAAAACAGACATGCATGTGGTTTCAATACAATGTAATATGTTCAGCATAATGATGTATAAGAAGCAAATTAGATCAATTAGGACAGATAAGACACAGAGGCTGGGCTAGGGTGAGGAAGGAATTAGGAACACTTTCCTGTCTTGGAGCCAATGAAATGAATGTACAGTCCTAAGAGCAAGTAGAAATTGGCAAACTGAAGTCAAAAGGAGAAGAATATTCAGTGGCTCTAGTTAAATGGTCATGGTATATTTAGTAAGCTGTAGTCTACATGGTTAGAACATGTGGCAAGAGAAAGAATGATGTAGTGAAAATAAATTTAGAGACTTAAATAGGAGCAGTAGCACTTTGAAGCATCTTGCAGGAGTCCTTTAGAATTGGAGGACTGAAAGTAGTAGACACACAGAGAAAAGCTGCAGAGATGGAGAGAAGGAGCCTGGGAACTCAGAGAGGAAAGTGGGAGAAAGGGAGTCACAAATGGAACAGCCAGAATCTGAAACAAAAAGACCCACAAGAGAAGCAGATGTTTCCATTGCTTGCCACATGGAAGGACTCCAACCACTAAAGCCAAACTTAGGTGACAGAATTTCTAAAGATACCTGGATTTGGACGTGTTCACAGTCTAAAAACATTAAGCTTTTAACTTAATAAATTCCCTCTATAAAAGCCAAACTATTTCTGGTGCATTGCTCCCAGCAGCGCTAACCAAACTAAAACAGGAGCCAAAACTCAAATGGCCATGCATGCTATGCTAAGGAGTTATTCAAGAAAGACTGTGGAACCAATGAGGGATTTATGGAATAATAAAGTACATATTGTGTGTTAGAAAATGCATTCTGGCTGCAATATGAAGAAAAATCTGAAAGAGGAGGAGATGGCACTAGAAGGCTGGATTTGGAGGTTGCTACTGCAGTAATATAAGAACATATTTGACACCTTTACTCCCACATAGTCACTTTGTATGTGTTCCTTTCAGCATTTATATCATCTCCCCTCTTATTCTCACCTCTAGACTCTGTTAACTTGTTTTTGTCATCTAGCCTCAGGCCTATCAGCACACTCTCAGGGAGGCCTTCCAAGTTTTATGGAAATTTGTCGTATTCTTCTATCACACAATCCATAAGACCCACCATGGGCTACAGCTTACTGAAGTAATTAAATCAATGGTCCCATACTCAATAGGTTCAAACCCACAGGAATAGACCAATTCAAGAACATAAATTAATGGGGTCCTCAAAAGACTCAAACTACAAAACCAATACATTGTGTTCACTCTTTAAAGTTTTTGTTAGACTTCAAATGATAAACTGAGGCAACACTATTGCTTCCCATTTACTTACAACTAAGGGTTTATTACTCTTTCTACTGTTTTTCTTTCCTCTGTTGTAGGCATTATGTACTTTCTTTCCAAGCCTTCAGGGTTTCCTACAATTATTCCTATAGCAAAATGGAAACTTATCTTATCTTAGTTTGCAAATGTGCTTGGGAAAAAAGATGATTGGATTGATATTAGTATTATTAGGTCTTTGAACAAAGTTTAAAAAAGAAAAAGTTCAGCTTCACCTTGTCAATTTATCAATTGATCAATTTATCTCAATAGATATTTACAAACTCACAGAGGTACTGGAATAAAATTTTTGCAAATTAAATATCTCTCAGGGAATCTTGTTTGGAAATCAAACAGGAACGATATATTGTCTTAGTGTTCATTTTCTCAAGAGACTGTTATAAATATACTATCTTAGGATTGATAAAGAATATATATGCTAACATATATGCTGAAGATACTGGTTTCTTCTTTTCTCAGAAATTGAAATGAAATTGGGAAAGGTCCTTTAATTTGCTTTTGAAAAAACTGAAACCTTTTCTTAGAGAGTAGGTAAGTTCCATCTTCAGGATTCTTCAGATCTATTTACATATTGAAATTTATTAATAGATATTCATTGAATTTATAAGTTGATTCTGTTGCATGGCAGCTGTGGATCATTGCACATATCTTAGATTTAAATAGGGCACCTAGAGAATTGGACATTGGACACCTGTTAAGTTTTGTTTAAGCAGCCTGCAACTAATCACTGTTTAAGAGCCATAAGAAATATGATTTGGTATTTATTATTGAAATAGAAACTTAATTTTTTGTATCTTGACTAATGTTTACTGGAAAACTATGGCCATAATTTAATAATAGAAATGCAATCAATTGTTGATACAATTACACCTTCCACTTGGTAATATAGATAATCTCTTGTGGCTACATATTTTTAGAGAATCCATATAGAGCAATTTACACTTTCCCTGTCAATTGCATAAGTGAATTCAAAGGAAGGCAACAATAATCTCTTTTTTGTGATTTTGGAAAAGTCGAGTGGAAATAAATAAATCAGAAGGTTAGTGATTTGTATTTCAGGGAAGTATACAAGAAAATCTTGAAACTCAGAAACCTAACATTCAAAAGAAATCTGAAGAACATAAAGATTGGTTTGTTTTGTTTCCATCATGTCCAGTTTAAAGAGAATATGGGGCACTGGACCTAATATTTACCCAGTTAAGATTCATTTACAGAGATAAACTAATTTATTTAAAAAGTGCACAAAAATAAACAAACAATATAAAACACAGTAGTCAATTCTAACTGTCAAAAGACTTAGGAGATTTGGGTATTCATTGCTTGGTGGGCTGTGGTAATCAGTGAAATGTCTCTGGAAATGGTGGGAGTTAAGTAGAACCTGATGGGTTAAGCAAGACCTAGCTGGGAATGGTGAATGCCTGGTTCACCTGCAGCAGACAGCCGTAAGGAATCTTATGGCTAAACAAAGATTTAAACTACAGTGTTAACTGGAGATTTTTGAGTATGTTGATTATGTAAAAGTAGCAGTGTTTAGGGATTTTATCAAGTTACGGTGGGTCCAATGAAAGGGAGAGTGTAGTGTCTCTGTGATATTTAACTTCACAGTGATTGTGTGATTGGAAGACTTTAGTATCCAGGATGCTACAAGAAATAAGAGAGATAACCACCTGAGGCAGTAATTGTGAATTTATTCTGAAGTGTTTGGAAGCAGAATAATAGCCAGGTGCTGCTTTCTAAGAACTTACTCAAAATCACTTATGCATCAGGCCCAGAAGGGGCCTTTAAAGATCATCTTATTTAACTCCCACAACTTACTTATGGTTAAACTGAAGTGCAAAGATTTGAGGTACTAAAATCATCTTTTTAGGAAGTAGCATAGCCAGATAAAGGTGATAATGTTTTGCTTTAATTTTGAAATAACCCACTGTTTTAAACTATGATATTGACAATACATGTTAATTATTTAAATAAATGTGAATATATTAAATGATTCCTGTAGATACATAAGAGTCATGTTTTCTTTTTATAGTATACTTGCAAATAGGGAAATGATATTTTAAAAAAACCGGATTCAGTGCATTTCTGTGATTACACAAAAATTTATCAAAAATAACCTGTGTTAAAATATACACGTTTATTTTTCACATTTGCTATTAAAATACAGTCTAAACATAGTGGCATTTAAAATGTCTTTCAATCATGATTTGTTTTATTACTGGATAAAGAATCTCCTAGAGATTCAATGGGTTCAATCAGGCAGATGCTTAGACTACTGGCAAGGGAAAAATAGCTGAGATATCTTAAGTGAAGAGATCAAGCTCATGCATCAAGTTGAAGGTAAAGAAAGATAGCCTGGAATTAAATATGTAACGGAGTTTTTTCACTGATAAATAGGAATATAATCTTGAAATAAGTTTTATTAAAGTGCTAAATTTTTTAATTGGGGGAATAATTTTTTTTTTTAACTGAGCAGACTAGATTTTAATAAAATTACACATAAAATAGTACCTTGAGTCTTATAAAGTTCAAATAATTGGAGGAAAGATTTTAAAAGTCTAAATTTCAATGGTTAAATGAATTAGACACCTAATTCAACTACTATGGATATCTTTCCTTCACTATTCAGTACAAAAGGACACTGTGTGGTAATTGATGCTATCATAGTCTGGAATGATTTATACATTTTTTTTTATCTCCAAAAATCCTACTTTATTTTAAGAGCTTTATATACACAAATTTGAATGATTTTAACTCCACTGAAATTAAAAAATAAAGAGTGACATAGTCCTGAAAATAAATTGTAAATACCTTGGAGTTGAAATTGTAAGTAATGAATATAAAATATTTTAAATACTGAGGTTCAGAATTTATATATGTGAAGTGAGAAATTACAGTGTGATTTGAAGGAATGGATTAAAAGCTTGTTTCCAATAGTTCTTTCTTAGCTTATCAATATACTTGAAATTCTACCAGGAGAGAGTTATTTATCTGTTAAGGTTTAACACTTATTACCATAGAAACATTGATAGAGGTGGTATTTTATTACTTTATAATAATGACAAGAAGGAAGGAGTAAAAATATTGGGAAAGAAGAGACTGGCAACATGGGCACTAAAATTGGAATGCATTTTTAGGAAGATTGGTAAGGAAGAATTGAACAATTTGTTTACATGAATCAAAAAGAATGCAATTTATCTAGGTAAGTATGAGAATGTATACATATCTAACAATCCAAACTAAACCTACTGATGCTATTCTCAAATGCCAAATATCTCCTGAAAGTCAAATACATTTTGTTGGTTTTTTAAATTAGAGATTCACAGAGAAAATATGCAGAAAGTACAATTCTCATATATCCATTCACATATGTATTTTTCCTTATTTTGAACTCTTTGCATTAGTGTGGTGCTTGTGTACATATTTGTTTTTTTATGTCTGAGATGATAATGTGTTGAAAAACAGAATTAACCAACTTATCTCGTTATTCCATTAGTTGACTATGATATATAATCCTTCATTTTCAAATTAGGATGGACCTTCCTTAACATTCCAATCAATTTAAATTATCTTTATAAATATATAATCCAAGTTCTGCCTCTGGGATTCAGCAACCTAGGAATGTGTTTTAGAACCTGGCAAAACAATAGATTGTTCAGCCAAAATGATTTTTCCCTATTTTTCAGAAATGAAGAAATTGAGGTGATAATTAAGATCATGTATGTGTAATATGCTTTTTCACTAGAATTGGAAATCCAACTTGAATGATGAGGAAAATAGCAAAGGAAAAACTTGCAGAGCCAAATGCACATGTTTAGCTGTAGTTACTTGACTAACATGCATTATTATAAGTACAACATTTCTAAAAGTTGAAAATTGGGCTTCAGACTAGTTCAGGTAGGGCAAAGCTTTCTTGCAAAATAGGGAAGAAGGCATAGAAGAAGTCTAAGGGAGCCACTTTGGAGACCTCTAGAGACCAGAGATGTGCTACACACACCCTCCAGGAAGGATTGGAGTTGCAGAGTTGGAAAGCCAGAGAGAAAACCATGAGTTGTTACTCTTACAGCTGGAGCATCACCCAGCCCCCACCTCTTAGACAAGCAGCCTTAGTAAAACTTGCAGTTGAGTGACCAGCAGAGAGAGGAAAGAGCAGATTCTTCCCTGGGAAAAGGAAGGGTGCAACAGAGGCCTGAGTGTGATTTCTCATTGGTGAATGTAATCACCACAACTTGCTAGCTCTGAAAAGGCAGTGGAAATTGAAGGATTCATCTATGTGAAAGGGATTGCTGAGGAGCACCATTTGCTGGCCAGGAGGAAAGTAAAGGAAGACACACTGGTCTTTTCCAATTCTTTTGCAGGCACAAAAGACTTGTTGGGCCCCATTAGCAGCTCCCTACCCCAGTTTTGATATCCTAAACAGGTAAATATTATTAAAGGTTTAGGAAAAAGCAAACTAAACCTCAAATAAAAGCTGTGAAATAAAACCACAAGGCAAGAGACAGAAATTGATAAACAGAACCAAGTCATGACCTTAAGCAGGAGCCTAAGTATCACGATATGATAACAATCTATTCTAAGAAATAGGAAGATATGGACCAATCAAATGAACAAGCCATGAATTTTGAAAAAACTCAGGATTTAAGATAATAAATGCTGTCCATTAAAACCTACTTAATCAATTTAAAGAACTGAAGGAAAATATGACTAAAGAGATAAAAGATATTAAGGTGACACTGTGTGAACATAAAGAACAATTTGAAAGCCTACAAAAAAGTAATAGTTTATGGAAATGAAAGATACAATGGATGAGATTAATAATCCATTAGAGGCCTATAACCGCAGATTTGAAATGTTAGAAGAATAAATAAATTATTTCAAAGACAAGATACTAGAAACTGAAATAATAAGAGAAGGGATAGAGGAAAGTATGCAAAAAAATGAGCAGAGTCTCAGGGAACTGAATGACAATATGAAATGCACAAACATATATGCTATAGGTTTCCCATAAAGAGATGAGAAAGGAAAAGGCATAGAAAGAATATTTTAGGAACAACTGACTGAGAATTTTCCAAACATTATGAAAGACATGAATAACAGTATTCAAGAGCAACAAACCCAAAAAAGAATAAATCCTAATAGACCTACTCCAAAACATCTACTAATAGGATTGTCAAAGGCCAAAGATAAAGGATTTTGAAAGCAGCAAGATAAAACCAATGCATTACTTAAAAGGGAACTTCAATTATGTTAAGTGCCAATCCCTCTTCAGAAACCATGGAGATGAGAGGCAAAGGTTGGATATATTTAAGATAGTGAAAGAGAAAAATTACCAGCAAAGAATTCTTTATCTGGTAAAACAATCCTTCAGACATGAAGTCAAATTTAAAGTCTTTACAGACAAACAAAACCTGAGAGAATATATTTCCAAGAGAATGAATCTACAGGAGATATTAAAGGGTGTATTTGAACCTAGCAGGAAAAGACATGTGAGAGAGCTGGGAAAAGAGTGTAGAAATGAAGAACATAAGAGAAATCGAAAGGGTGAAAAGACAGATAATAGTAAGAAATGACAACAGAAAGTCAAGGGATAAAATGGGCAAAGTAAGTAACATTTTTATAGTAATAACACTGAATGATAATGGCTTAAATTCCCAATTAAAAGACATAGACTGGTAGAATGGATAAAAAATATGAGCCATCCATTTGTTGTCTACAAGAGAATAAACTGAGATGAAAGGGCACAAGCAGGGTGAAAATGAAAGTTTCAAAAAAGATATTTCATAGTAATAGCAATTGAAAAAGAGTGGATGTAGCAATACTAATATCAGATAAAATAGATTTTAAATCAAAACTCTTATAAGAGATGAAGTTACTATATATTAACAAAAGGGAAAATTCACCAAGAAGAAATAACAATAATAAATGTTTATGTGCCTAACATAGGTGTCCCAAAATTACCAGAATTCTGCAAAGTATTTTACATTAGTTTCTTTAATCTCCACAACAATGCTTTGGATAAATCATATTGCTTTCAAAAAAAAAAAGTATAATCTTCTTTCTGGTGAACTTAGTTCTAGTACCTGTAACTAGGAATTAAGTACAAATACACCACATATATATGTGTGTGTGTGTATGTATATATGTGCATGTGTGTGTGTATGTATGTGTGTATATATATATATAACTGTAAGTGAAATATACCAATCTAGAAAAGGGTTTGTCAATTTTGTTGATCTCGAATAAACAACTTTTGGTTTTGTCAAATACCTCTATTGTTTTCTTGTTCCCAATTTAATTTATTTCTCCTCTGATTGTGGTTATTTCATATTTTCTGCTTATTCTGATTATAGTTTGCTGTTCTTTTTCTAGTTCCTCTAGCTGTGTACTTAGGCCCTTGATTTTAGTGTTCTTATTTTTTAATCTAAGAATTGAGGGCTTTAAATTTCCCTCTCAGCGTTGCTTTAGCTGCATCCAGTACCCTCTGATACGTTATGTTCTGTTTCATTTATCTTGAGATATTTACAGATTTTGTGTG
>JAKSZT010054425.1:137313-153884 GCA_026826555.1 Tolypeutes matacus | reverse complement strand
ATTTGTATTTCTTCCTTGGAGAAGTGTCTTTTCAGGTCACTTGCCAATTTTTTATATGGGTTGTTTGTCCTTTTATTTTCGAGGTGAAGGATTTCTTTATATATGCAGGATATTAGGCTCCTATCAGATATATGGTTGCCGAATATTTTTTCCCATTGCGTATGTTGCCTTTTTATTTTCTTAATAACATCTTTAGAGATGCAGAAGTTTTTAATTTTGAGGAGATCCTATTTATCAATTTTTTTCTTTTGCTGCTTGTGCTTTGGCTGTGAAGTTCATGAAACCATTTCCTATTACAAGGTCCTGTAGATGCTTCCCTACATTATCTTCCAAGATTTTTATAGTTTTGGCTCTTATATTTAGATCTTTGATCCATCTTGAGTTGATTTTTGTATAAGGTGTGAGATGGTATTCTTCTCTCATTCGTTTGGATATGGATATCCAGTTCTCCAAGCACCACTTGTTAAATAGGCCACTCTCTCCCAACTGATTGGGTTTCGTGGCCTTGTCAAATATCAGATGACTGTATATGCGAGAATCTATATCAGAACTCTCAATCTGGTTCCATTGGTCAGTAGGTCTATCCTTGTGTCAATACCACGCAGTTTTGATCACTGTAGCTTTGTAGTATGTTTTAAAGTCAGGTAATGTGATACCTCCAACTTCATTTTTCTTTTTCAATATATCTTTGGCAATTCGGGGCCTCTTGCCTCTCCAAATATATTTTGTGGTTAGTTTTTCCAGTTCCTTAAAAAATATAGTGTTGACTTTTATTGGGATTGCATTAAATCTGTAGGTTAGTTTGGGTAGGATAGACATCTTGATGATGTTTAGTCTTCCCATCCATGAACAGGGAATATTTTTCCATTTATTTAAGTCTTCTTTGATTTCCTTTAACAGTTTTGTGTAGTTTTCTGTATATAAGTCCTTTACATCTTTAGTTAAATTTATTCTTAGGTATTTGATTCTTTTGTTTACTATTGTAAATGGTATTTTTTTCCTGATTTCCTCCTCAGTTTGCTGGTTATTGGTGGACAGAAATGCTACTGATTTTTGAGCATTGATTTATAGCCTGCAACATTACTGAACTCCTTTATAACTTCTAGAAGCCTTGTTGTCTATTTCTCAGGGCTTTCTATGTATAGGATCATGTCATCTACAAATAATGAAATTTTTATTTCTTCTTTTCCAATCTGGATGCCTTTAATGTCCTTTTCTTGTCTCAGTGCTCATGCAAGTACTTCTAAGACAATGTTAAATAGGAGTGGTGATAGTGGGCATCCTTGTCTTTTTCCCGATCTCAGAGGGAAGGCTTTTAGGATTTCACTGTTGAAAATGATGTTAGCTTTGGGTTTTTCATATATACCCTTTATCATTTTCAGAAAGTTTCCATCTATTCCTATCTTTTGTAGTGTTTTTATGAGGAAAGAGTGCTGTATTTTATCGAATGCTTTTTCTGCATCTATAGAGATGATCACGTGATTTTTTTTCTTTCAGTTTGTTTATGTGGTGTATTACATTGATTGATTTTCTTATATTGAACCATCCCTTGCATACCTGGGATGAAACCCACTTGGTCATGGTGTATAATCCTTTTGATATGTTGTTGAATGCGATTAGCAAGTATTTTATTAATGATTTTAGCATGTAGGTTCATTAGAGAAATTGGTCTGTAATTTTCCTTTCTTGTGGTATCTTTATTTGGTTTTGGTATTGGGGTAATGCTGGCATCATAGAATGAGTTAGGTAATATTCCTTCTACTTCTATTTTTTGGAGGAGCTTAAGTAGAATTGGTGTTAGTTCTTTTCGGAATGTTTGGTAGAATTCAGCAGTGAAGCCATCTGGTCCTAGACTCTTCTTAGTTGGGAGGATTTTAATGACTGAGTCTATCTCTTTAATTGTAATTGGGCTGTTGAGTTCATCTATTTCGTCTTTCATCAATGTCGGCTGTTTGTGGGTTTCTAGGAACTTATCCATTTCCTCTAAATTGTCATTCTTTTTGGCATATAATTTTTCAAAGTATCCTCTTTTGATACTCTTTATTTCTGTGGGGTCAGTAGTGATATCACCTTGCTCATTCCTTATTTTATGTATTTGCATCTGTTCTCTCTTTTTCTTTGTTAGTCTGGCTAAGGGTTTGTCAATTTTGTTGATATTCTCGAAGAACCAGCTTTTGGTTTTGTTTATTGTTTCCAGTGCTTTCTTATTCTCTATTTCATTTAGTTCTGCTCTAATCTTGGTTATTTCCTGTTTTCTACTTCCTTTAGGTTTAGTTTGTTGTTGTTTTTCCAATTCCTCCAAGTGTGCTGTTAGGTCTTCAATTTTAGCTCTTTCTTCTTTTTTAATATATGAATTTATGGCTTTGAAATTCCCTCTCAGGACTGCTTTCGCTGCATCCCATATGTTTTAATATGTTGTGTTGTTGTTTTCATTAGTTTCAAGGTAGTTAGTGATTTCTTATGAAATTTCCTCTTTGACCCACTGTTTGTCTAAGAGTGTGTTGTTTAACTTCCATATCCTTGTGCCTAACCTGTTTCTCTGGCCCTTATTGATTTCCAACTTCATTCCGTTGTGGTCAGAGAAATTACTTTGTATAATCTCAATCTTTCTGAATTCATTGAATGTTGTTTTGTGGCCTAGCATGTGGTCTATTTTGGAGTATGTTCCATGTGCACTGGAGAAGAATGTAAATCCCGCTGTATTTGGGTGTAGTGTTCTGTATATATCTATTAAGTCCAAATCTTCTAATGTATTGTTGAGTGCCTTAGTTTCTTTATTAATTCTCTGCCTAGATGTTCTGTCTAATGATGATAGTGGTGTGTTGAAGTCCCCTGCTATAATTGTAGAGGAATTTATTTCTCCTCTTAGTTTTTCCAGAGTTTGCCGCATGTATTTTGAGGCACCTCGATTAGGTGCGTAAATGTTGATGATTGCTCTCTCTTCTTGAGAGATTACTCCTTTAACTAATATGTAGTGTCCATCTTTGTCTCTTACAATAGTTTTGCATTTAAAGTCTATTTTGTCTGATATTAGAATAGGTACTCCTGCCCTTTTTTGGCTATTGTTAGCTTGTAAAATGGTTTTCCAGCCATTCACTTTCAGCCTCCTTGAATCCCTGGGTCGAAGGTAGGTTTCTTCTAGACAACATATAGATGGATCATATTTTCTTATCCATTCTGCCAATCTGTGTCTTTTGATTGGTGAATTTAATCCATTAACATTCAGTGTTATTACTAGTAATAACTTCAACCATTTTTTCTTTGGGTTAATGTATATCATATGTTGTTTTGTTTCTCTTTTTGTCTTTTCAGTTGTTTTTAAACTCTCCTCCAACTCTCTCTCCCTTGTTTTTCCCTTTCAACTTGTAGAGATTCCTTCAGTATTTCTTGAAGTTCTGGTTTCTTCTTGACATACTCTCTTAATTGCTGTTTATCTGTGAATATTTTGTACTCTCCATCATTTTTGAATACCAATTTTGCTGGATAGAGAATTCGTGCCTGGAAGTTTTTTTCTTTTATTCTTTTGACACTGTCACACCACTGTCTTTTTGCCTCCATGGTTTCAGCTGAGAAATCAGCACTTAATCTTATTGTGCTTCCCTTGTATGTGATGGTTCTCTTTTCTCTTGTTGCCTTGAGTATTTTCTCTTTGTCTTGAGATTTGGACAATTTGACAAGTATATATCTTGGAGTTGACCTGTTGGGATTTATACTATTTGGGGTGCGCTGTGCTTCCTGGATCTGCACATCCATCTCTCTCAATAGAGTTGGGAAGTTTTCAGCCATATCTTCCTTCAACACTCCTTCTGTTCCCTTTCCCTTCTCTTCTCCTTCTGGGATGCCCATAATGCGTATGTTTGTGCGTCTTGCATCATCGGTTATTTCCCTGAGACCATACTGGATTTTTTCTATCTTTTTGTCTATATTTTCTACAACCTCTTTGATTTCAACTGTGTTGTCTTCCATATCACTAATTCTTTCCTCTGCCTGTTCAATTCTGCTGCCATGTGATTCCAGCGTCTTTTTCATTTCTTAACTTGTGTCTTTGTTCGCCATCATATACATTACCTTTTTAGGTGTGTTAGCTTTCTCTTCAGTATGTTCTCCCAGTGTCTTCTTTATATCCTTAATCTCTTCCTTCAGTTCTTTAAGTTGGTCCATGATATTTGTTTGGATAGCTTTGATTAGTTGTTCGATGTACTGTATTGCTTCCTGGTTTTTATTTTGTGCACTGGACTGGTCCATGTTTTCCAGTTTTTCAGAGTCATTTGTATTTTTCTGTTGCACTCTGGTCATCATATTATCTTGATGGGTTTGTTCAGTTGATTAGCTTTTCTCTATGCTCTAGAATTTTATTTAGCTGTTGGTTCTGCGTGTGAGTTAAGTTTATTCTTTGGCAGTTTTTCTTCCTATTTTATTTCCTTGCTTCTTTCTATGTTCCCTTGAAGGCAAAAGGTTAGGGCCAGAGGAATCAAAAGATGTAAGGAAAGCAGAAGGATAATAGAAATATTGATAAAAGTTAGAAGAGGGGCAAAATGAGACTTAATGAGATGAATATTTAACTTGTGTAGGCAGTGTAGAGTACTAGGAATAAATATGGAGTTCCTACACTGGACTGGGAAAACAAATGGAGGAATATATATATATATAGTGATTTAGAATGCTAGAATTATGAGGAGGGAGAGAAATAGTAGAGAAAGGTCTGAAAGGAAAAGGTTAATACTAATAAAAAAAAAAAAAAGAAGAAGAAGAAAACAAAATAGTTGGGATAGAAATTGACACCCTTAACTTGTGGGCCTATGAAAAAAAGTTGTCTCTAAGAGCCACAACAGAAAACAGTAGGCAGAAAGATGCAGGAAGGATAAGCGATAGTTTGTAATACAGAATCAATATATACAGCGAGTGGGAAATTACTGAATAAGAAGCCCAGCAAATAAGCGACCAGCTGGCAGCACCTATTTAAAAAAAAAAAAAAAAAAGGAAGGAAAAAGGAATGGCGGAGGTAAACAGGAATAATAGCAATAGACCAGAAAGTAACAGAGAGAAACCAAAGATCCACACAGGAAAGCAGTCAAACAGAGCTAATTCGGGTCAATGATTCCCCTAGGGTCCACGTGGATCCTTCCTGCCTACTTGTGTTTATCAATCAATTTTCCCACAGGGTTCTATATGCAGGTCCTGAAGCAGCTTTTAGCTATTAAACTAAATTTAAAAGAATTTATTTTTCATTTGTTGAGGTGACCTCACTTTTTTTTTTTTAGCCAAATGTAGGACCCAAAATAATTCCTCCTCTAGACCAACCCCCTTACACAAGGGACCCTAGCTGGGCCCCTGGAAATTAATCAAGCACGTCCCACTTTCCGGACTCCCCAGGTTAGCTGAAGCTCTGATGTTAGTCAGTGAGGAGTGCTAAAGATGGTGGAATCCGCCCCTTCTGGCGCCGAGCTCCAGCGTCACCGGGCTGCTCAGTAAATCAGTTTGAGTGCAGATTCGCGTCTGCTCTCAGCCTAATGATGCTTCAGGTTGGCTTATCTACTCCCCAAAGCTATGGGGCGTTGCAGGCAGCCAGATCAATGTCTAAAAATATAAAATACCCTTCCCTGTCTTCTAACCGAACCCTCCCTTTTTTGGGAAGTGTCCGTTCCTCCTGGCTCCGCAGCCGCCCGGGTCTTATCCCTGGGTGGCTAGGGAAATCAGCTGCGTTCCCCGACCAAAATCCTCCCTCCGGTTCACTGTGTGCTGATTAGCTCATTTGCTCTGTTCTCACAAGGTCCTAGGGGCGCCAGGCAGCCAGATCACTAGAAAATAAAACTTTTTCGCCCTGCCCACGGCTCAAAATGGCCGTTTTATTTTTATTTTTTCCCTGACCGTGGGGCTTAGCCGCCTGTGCCAACCTCCACCGACAGCCTCAAAACTCACAAATCTCCACCGTTCGGTCCATGTCGCCGATCTGTGCAGATAGATGTCCCAAGCCTCTCATTCCACGCGTGCACAGCACAGACCACCGGGCAGGACCCCGTCCCCAATCCATCTTGCTCTGGGAGCTTGCAGTGTGCGCCCTCCTACACCTACGCCATCTTGGCCGCCTCTGTTTTACTCACCCTCATTTTTGAAAGCCAATAATACTGGATATAAGATTCTTGTCTGGCAGTTTTTTTCTTTCTGGGTCTTAAATATATTATACTACTTACTGTATTCTTGCCTCCATGGTTTCTGATGAGAAATCACCACTTAAATCAGTAGGCATTTCTTGTAGGTGATGCATTACTTTTCTCTGGCTGTACCTGTGATCCTCTTTTTATATTTGGATTTGACATTCTGTTTAATATGTGTCTCAGATTTGATATATTTGGATTTATTTATATAGGATTATGTTGTGCTTCTTAGAAACAGATACCTATGTCCTTCCATAAGGTTTGGAAATTTTCTACCATTATTTCCTCAAATATTCTTCCTTCCCCTTTTCCTTTCTATTTTCCTTCTAGGAGACCATGACATGTATGACTGCACATCTTTTGCTATTATTTAGTTCCTGAGGTACTGTTCAGTTTTTACCATTCATTTCATTATCTGTTCTTTCGTATGTTTGTTTTTGTTGACCCTGTTTCAAGCTCACCGATCTTTTCTTCCACCTCTTCAATCTGTGGTTATATGCCTCTAAGGTATTTTTAATTTCATTTATTGTGCCTTTCATTTCCATAAAATCTATTTTTCAATATATGACTTCAAATTCTATTTTTTGTGTTCATTCAGTGTCTTCTTTTGTTTTTTAAACTATTTATTGAAGTATATCATTCATACATGAACATACATAAACTATAAGTGTTCAGTAAACATCATGAACTTACAGAACAAACATGCATAACATCATACAGGGCTCCCACACATACACCCCCAACCCCGCCAAAACACCCTGCATTGTTGTAAAATATTTGTCAACAAATCATGAAAGTACACTGTCAAAGTATTACTTCTAGCTATAGTCCATATCTTTCTCCCAATACATTTTTTAAGGATTTATTTATTTATTTACTTTTATCCATTTTTACCTCCCTCCCATTTTTCTGTTTCTGTGTCCATTCACTGTGCAACTCTCTGTGTCTGTTTCCTGCCCTCTCTTTGCATCCTTCTCCTGTCTTCACTGGGATTCGATCCTCAGAATCTCTGATGTGGGAGTGAGGCATCCTACCACTTGTGCCACCTTAGTTCCTGATTTTTTTGGTGCATCTCCTCTTGGCTCTCCCTTTTGTCGCTGTCCTATTACATCATCATTTTGCAGCATAGCTCGTGGGGACTGGTGATGCAACTGAGCATGGGGCCTGATGGTGCACCCTCATGCAGGGCCTGGTGGCACACCTACAAGTGGGGCCTGGGGGGTTCACCTGCTCGTGGGGCCTGACAGTGTACCTGCTTGTGGGGCCTGATGGTGCACCCATACACAGGACCTGGTGGCCTGTGCACCTCCTATATTTTTCTTTTTTAAAATTTTTACCAGGATGTCCCAGGGACTGAACCCAGGTCCCTCCATATGGGAAACAGACACCCAACCATTTTAGCCACATCTGTACCCATGCTATATCGCTTAAAGTTTACCAAAGATACCTAGAGTTACAGGCATTTCCCATACAGGTTGTTCATATAATAAATCAAGCTTGGTTTATCACCAGCATTCTAAAAACCAGACCTAGGGAGAAAAACTAGGTCTGGGGACACACGCATTGTTTCTAGTACAGCAAATGTTCAGCCTACCCTGATTATCACAAAACCAGGACAGTGAGAATACTCATGCTCTAATGTATTTTTAATCTCATCTATCATGTCTTACATTCCCATAATATTTGTTAATTTTCTTTGCAGGCTTTCAAATTGTTCTTTAGGCTATTACAGTGTCTTCTTAAAATCCTTTATATCTTTATTCATATTTTTAATAAAGTCTTTGAAGTGATTTAAGAGTATTGTGTGATTATCACTGATTAATTGTCCTAAATACTGTATCTTTTCAGGATATTTGGTTTGTTCTTTTGGCCGGGCCATATTTTCCTGTTTCTTAGTATGACTTGTAATTTTTTGCTTATGTCTAGGCTTCTGAATATGTTGGTGAATTTACTCTGATAGCCAGTTTCTCTCTCTTACATATTGTTTTTTTTTTTTAAACAGCTCTTTTTTGATATTTGGTTAAACTTGTTCTCATTCCTTAAAATTACCCAGCTTAAGTTTTCAATTGGGCCAATGACTCACTAGTGGGATGCAGATTCTCTCGCAAGCACAGAGAATGTGAAGATTTTGTCCATGTGATTCACACATTGGCCAGCAGATGGCGGAAGTCAGTTCTCTTTTCCATGGAAGTGTTTCAGTCTTGGCTTTCCTCTGTTTGTTCCTGTGTTAAATCTCCAGATCAGAGATTAAAAGCAGGCTTTGATGGCTGATTTCACCAAAGAAAAGCTTCTTAAAATCCCTTCCCTGTCTCTTGAGACAGCTGATAGGGAGGAAGTTGTCTGTTCATCTCTCAGACAGCCGCAAGGAGCCAGGGGTTTTACCCCAGCTTAATATCTTGGGTGTGGGGGAGGGGAGCCCTTTCCAGCTGCCATGGGGGCTAGGTAACTCACATTTGTCATTTTTGGCTCCTTCATCTCTCCTTCCTTCACCTTCTTGGGCGTTGTGCAGCACTGACCTGGTCTCCTGACCCCCAATCCAGGTCACTTGGACAGATTTTGACTCTTTCTCTGTTGTTTTTGTGACAGCATTCAGCTTACCTATTAGTCCCTCCCCATCTTCCCACAATCCAGGGCTTTCTTTTTGATTGGTTTTGTGCTACAGTACCTCTGATACTTGGTTCAAATTAATTGTGAACTTTATAGTGGCTGTGCTTAGCTAAACTGAATTTTTTCAGATCCTTTTCATTTTTTTTCCCCCTTTTCTCCCTTCCTGGTTGCATAGTGGGAGCTGAGTACTATAAGCTGTGTTGGCTAAAGTTTCCTTCATTGTCCAATGAAATGATGAAACTTCTCCCACCTTTCTCCCCTGACAGTGGTAGTAATGGAGCTTCAGCCATTTTCAGAAATCCAAGAAGTGCAGGGAAATGACATCTGTAGTTGCCCAGAGAAGCTGATGATGCTTCACACCCATTTCTCCCTGCCTGGGCAGAGATGAAGCCACAGGTGTAAGCAGCAAACTTAGCAGTGTGGAAAAAAACTGACAGAAATTTCCCATGTAGACTGACAAACCACCAGGGACAGGGAATGAGCTCCAAGAGTAACAAACAATCTAGTCTACATGGCCATTTGCATTTGAAGTTTCTCTGAGAGGCTGAGGGAACACCATCCACTCTGCCTTTTCAGGGGATGGGATAGAAACATAAGAGGGACCAAAAGTACATGCAGTTGCCCAGAGAAGTTGAGGAAACACCAATCTCCTTTCCTTTTGGGGGTGAAGATGGAGTCACAGGTGCCAATAATCCAGATGCTGCAGGCTGACAGCACCTCAGTTGCCCAGAAAGTCTGGGAAAACACCACCCCTCCTATCCTGTCAGGCAGTTGGGACAGAACCACAAGTGCCAACAATCCAGTCAAATTTTAGCTGTTCTTAGGAATAGACTTTTAGCCAGCCAAATTTACTAATCAGTAGCTAAAGTTGGTGTCTGACCATCTCTTACTCCCCCATTTTTGGGAAATGGAGCTTCCAACTCCATCAGGGAAATGCTTCTAAGGTGGCTTATGCAGCAACAGGAGGATGGGGACTGACTTTTGCGGTGTGGAATGGAATGCTGTACTCAAGAATCTTCACTGAAGATGGGCAGTCATTTCTTTCTATTCTTCCATGGATATTGTAGAATGTTCTTCTGGTCTCCTGGGCCCCCCAAAAAGGTGTTTTAGATAGCTCTGAGTGATTACTGACTTCACTGTATGATGAGTTAACTCTTGAAGCTCCTTACTCTGCTGCCATCTTTCCCCTTCCCCTATTAATCTTATTTTTGACTCATAGTCTACTATGTTTATATTGGCCTTTCAAACTCTATGATACCTATTAAGAATTTCCAAAAAGAAACCACTTCCAAAAACCTTAATTCCCCATTTAACTGAGGTTATGAGAAAGAAAATTGATTATATATTGGAAAATTATATATTTCACTTATTCTAACATACAAATGTCAGTGTTTTATTAATTTTGTATTTTATTAACAAAGAAATTGAATTTTTCTCAGGAAGACAGTATCTATCAAGAATTTAATGCACAAGGTTAAATTTTATAGCATCAATTAAAACTGAGGGATAAAAATTATGATAAAAAATAATAAAGCACATAAAGTGTCTACTTTGGGAGAAATACAAAGATCAAAAAGTAGATTAAAATATTCTAAAATATTGTAAAATGTTAAATCAGTGGAAGCAGGAAGAGAGCAATTGTCTTTTTCTTTGATTTTCTACCTTTGTGAATATTTAATGATACTATGATGACTGAAAAAGGAGGTTGAAAATGTGTGTGTGTGTGTGTGTGTATAGTGATAGCAATTTTGTTTGTATTTGTGGGTGTACATATAAAATACATTAAAAGTATTTGTATCTAGATGTAGGGATAGTACATATAATATGAAGGAGATTTCAATTACATAATTGTTACATTGAAAAGCATATATGGATTTTTATTCACTTTAGGGAGTAGAAAATTCATGAGAACAAATATCTTTTCTGGATGAAGAATGAAGATAGAAAGATCTAGAGGCAGGAACCCTGAGGAGTCTGCAAGGAGAAAGAAGGGGAAACCCAGAGTGTTTCCCAGGGGAGAAATTCTTCTCTGTAAAGAGCAAGAACAACTTTGGAAATGCTACCTTGGTTGGAGGAAGCATCTAAAAGAAAAGCAAAATAATAGATAAAAGTTACTTTAGGTTTTTAGGGAATTGACTGTACAGTAAAAACAAAAACAGTTTAGAATTGCTATCAAATTAGTTCTTTAGAGGCATAACAAAGCTCACATCCTGGATTGTTTCACTGACTTGGATAATTGTTTAGACTTGTCCTGCATATTTCTTACCCTGTTAAATTATGAAATAGAATATATAAAAAAAAATTTTTTAAAAAGAATTACAGTTGATTTATTTCTGAAACCTCCACTTAAATCAAGAAACAGAACACTGTCATACTCTCCAAAGCCCATGTTTTGAGCCTTCCTGAATGTAACCCTTCCTTTCTCCTTAAATTGAGTATTCCTCTGGCTTTTATTGATAATCAATTACTTACCTGATTATATTAGACAAGATTTTCTCATGGAAGTTCTTAGTGTTCATCTCATTGGGTTCCTTTGAAGACATAATGAGATTATTTTGTATGCAGACCATATGGTAAGTGCTCAAACATGTTTGCTATTACTTATTCTGCTCATGCAGCACATTGGAAGCCAGGTTCCAACTTTGGATGCATTGTTAAAGAAGAAATGAAGGAAAAAGAGATGTATAGAAATGATAAAGAGCAGAGAAGAGACAAATTTATATTCAGACATATCCATATATATATATATATAATTCTTCTGATGGGAGTTTTCTAAACCTACAGAGAACGATACTAAGAGCCTAAGTTTATAATTTTTCAGGAAATTTACTTAAATAATAATTAGAAATTAACAAAACATATTCTAATGCCACTGGAGAATACAATGAAGCCAAATTTAGTAGAGAAATGAAACATGAGGGCCAAGACTTTTCTTTTCTCCTCAGTCAGTTTAAACAGATTATAGAAAACAATGACCATCAAAGCAAAAGTCTCATAATTTTTTTTTCATTTAAAAAACTTTCATAATGATCAGAACATTGAATCTTTAGGACACAGGGGAAATGTCTAATGAATAAGATACATGAATCACACGTAGCTAAGATAATAGAGGCTTGCATACTTGTTAGAATCCAGTATACATGTTTTACTGGGTCTAATAATGTGAATAAAATGGAAATACACCAGGTCAATTAATTATTTGGGAAGGTAATTCCAAACAACATGCAAGGAAAATTTAATGCCATACAACAAGAAAAATGTAGTTTTACAATTTATACTTTACCCATTATTTAGTTAATCATGTGAGTGAGACTCCATTGGGAATAATTTTAGTAATGAATTAGAGATCTTTATTTGACTCATTTGAATATTAAAATTCTTTTACTTGCCTTCAAACTGTTTCTCAGCATATATAACTTCCCATTGTACATGGTTTACTTTGGCAAAGGTAGGAAGAATTAGAAATTGCACATTATCACTAGCACTAATAGTGAGGGAAATATGATTTCAAGAAACTGAAATGAAATAATCTGAACAGTAGATAACCACATTTCAATGAAGAAACAGACAACACCGAAAAAGAAAGTGTAGAAATGGTCCCACAACAATTGAAGCAGGAATCGAAGAACCATGGTGAATTATGCCCCTTCATTTGCATATATGGACTGAATATGTGATATACACTGAATTTATTTTTGATACCACTGTATAGATAAAAAGTAAAATTTAAATACAGGCATGCTCTCTGATTTACAGTAGGTTATTTATTTTGAGATTAAGACAGCAATAAAATCAAGGAGTTGCTCATTTGGTGTTTGATGAGATATTCCAAACAAACAAGCAGAACAATCAATGACAGGAAAATAATGCTTATCAGCCTGGGAAATTCATTTAAGAAGAAAACATTATTATGATTTTGGGTAGAAAGTCAGTAAAGCATTGATTAAGAAAAAGTGAATTCATATGTACAAAAGCACTGAGAAGAACTAAATCCAAAGAATAAGCTCCCTGTAACACTGAATACCATAGCTACCAACCAGCAATGCCACATTCCCAGTGAAATACCTACCCCCACACTGAAAGGTCAATGCACATATTTGAGAATATAAGATTCAGTGCTTTTTATTCAGGTATGTTAGGTTTAATTTTCTTACTCTCTGTAAGTTGGCTATATATGTAGAAAAGAGGAACAGGGTAAGTTTGCAAATTTTGAGTATTATTTACATTTGTATAGACTTTGAGAATTTGGATTTTTTCATGGCATTTCCATTTACAATCAAAATTAGAATGACTGAATTTGTGTCATTAATTGTGGGGATTACAGGGTTTTGTATGAAATATAAGGTACTATGAATAAGTGGGGGTTTTCTTTTGTTATTATGAATTTAAACACTGGGCTAAGAAAACTCTGGTTTCAAGATCTGACTTATGAAGTGCTAGTCAGATATTCTGTATGTATGTAACCTAGGAAAACCTCAAGTAATTTTTATCTCTTTAACATACAATCACTCTTGTACGAGCTACAAACTGAACACAATAACCTGCCAACTTAGTATTTTATTCTTCCCTATGGTCTCCTTTATCTATCTTAAATTTGAAACTCAGATCTGACTCACTTGTTTAGTTATGTGAAAAATATTATCTTTATATTTTGGATGAAGAAGTCACTATAGAAAGAAATGAATTTACTTGTAAAGTTCACAACTAAAATCAATGGCAGTGTCAAGAATAGAAAATATGTATCCTCTCCAGTCTACAATTAAGGAGCTAGAAAGTTGGTGGCAGTTTATACATGGTGAATCATTAATTTAAGGGGAAAGTGAAATCAGAAGGGAAGATTTCAACAAGCGAAATAAAGCATCATCTGTGACTTTGGAATCGGAGAAAACTGGGGTTTCATAAGCATATTTATAAAAATTGTTTGGTTAGAATATAAACAATTAATTAGGGTAATTAACTTTGTAGCAATAAATGCAGACTGAATGTTTGTCTTTGCCTGAGTACCCTACTAACCTTAGTTTCTTAAGAAGATTAATTTCATTTGTGAGCCATAATTCTATGAATACTATTATTATTTACTTCATGAATTTCCCAAAATCAAAAATGTCTCCTTCATTTATTATCTGATGAATGTCAAGAAACCATGGACTCATAACATTTTAATTCCATAATAGAAAGTAATTATTTGAAATATTTGCAAAAATTGGAAAGAAAGAGTTAAAATGCACATTTCAAAAGGAAAAAACTTAGCATAATTATAGAGAAAATGTTATTTATATTACATATGTGGAAAGCTATTTCTTTCTATTTGAATTAAATATTTGTTTTTTATAGTTTCGTTGGATTTTTACACACCATTTCCCATTTTATTTTGGGAGGTGGAGAATATGGAGAAAGAAATTCATGTTTGTTTGTTTTCCCCATGCACATGACTAAAATAATGTTATTGTTTATATCCACTCAAATCAATAAGCAATTAATTTAAGAGTTCTCCAAACCAGTATTTTAAATATTATTTTTAAATAAAAAATAGGCTTTTCACTTATAAATGAGGAAATATTTACACAGCATAATTTGGGGTATACTGAGAAGCTTTACTCCCAATGGCTTGTACAGCAGATAATTCTAAATCTTAAAATTGCATAATACAGAATGTGGTTTAGATGGATTAAGTTGTTGGTAATGTCTTCCAGTTGTATATGTTCTGTACTACCAGACTGTTGCCTTCTGGTTTTCCATATTTTTGAGAACATGAAAGATTTTTATAATTAAAGGTAAAGAAAAATGTATATTTCAGATTAATTCATTTTTAAGGCTACATCTTCATTGCAATGGAATTTTTTTATTTTGAGGTCACCTTAATCTGTAAAAGAGTTTTGAAAAGGGAACTTAAAAATTAATTAATGGAAAAATATATCTACATGTGGAGGGGGCAAGGTCGTGACAGAGTAAGGAGCTCCAAGAGTCAACTATCTAAGTCACTGTTTTGAGGGACCTAGGAGAAAAGAGCATATTACAGCATCCCATCTGCAGTGACAATCCATGAGTAGAGCACTTCACACTGAGGAGGCCAGGGTCCATCCCCTGCAGAAGGCACAAACCACTTCAGGAGCTATTCCATAACTGTAGTTGCAAAGTCCATTTTACAAAATGGGGGAGGAAGACAAGGTTAGGCAACAATTTCAGCTATTGATTAGTATATTTGGATGGCTAGAATACAATTCTAATAGCAATTAAAGTTTGAGCATGTCCAAGTCAGAAAAAGACCAGTAGTCTCTATTTTAACTCTGCCCTTGGCAAGAGGGTAAGTGGGGCTGATTGAAAATCACAGTGAATACAGGGACTGGTACCTGTCCACCCAGTTTGGATTATAGCCCTAGCCTAGGCTCCAGCTTCACCTCCGGTCTGGAGGAACCTGGGGTACCTGCAGCAGCCTTTCTGGACAAATGCAGATACTTCTGGCCTGCACAAACTAAGTTAGTGTGCAAACTTGTGGATATGTCCCCAGCCCCAATAAGATAGAATGGGGGTGGTGTTTCCTCAAATTCTCCAGGCAACTGCAGCTGCTTTCTGCCCACAAAACTATATTATAGGACACATCTGTGACTCCATCCCTGCCCCTGACAGAACAGAAGGATGGACAGTCACTTTCTCCAGAAACTGCATTCACTTTCAGCCTGCAAGGTCTAGATTCTTGGGCACACATGAGGCTCCAATCCCACCCCTAGCAGGGGAGGAGGGAGATATGTGCTTCTTATGTCTACGTGGGTAACTGCAGTCAGTTTTAACTCACACAGCTTAGTGTGCTGCCCACTCCTGTGGCTCCATCCCTGCCCCAAATAGGGGAGGAAGAAGTGTGGAACTTCATCAATCCCTTTTACCAACTATAGATTGTCTTGGCCTCCATGTCTTGGATTACCACACACAGCTACAGCTACATATCTAATGCTACAGAGGAGAAAAGTGGGAGAAGTTTCTTCACTTTCTGGGGCAAACTGGGTTGCTTCCACAACTTACAGTACCACAGCTTACAGTACCAACTGAATCCTTAGCTCCTATTCTGCAACAAGCAAGAGAGAAAGGGTAAGAAACAGATGGAAAAAAGCTGGGAAAAATCAGATTAACTAAGCATAAACCAGGAAAAGTTTCAAGTATCAAAGAGTGACAGTAGCACAAAACCAATCAAATAGAAAGCCCTAGACTAAGGAGAGAAAAGTGACCAAGAATAAACACATATAGTATATCAGGTGCTAAGACACCAACAAAAAAGTTTACAATCCACTACCAAGAAATACGAAAATATTGCCTAGTCAAAATAACAAATTAACCTTCCAGATGACATAAAGGAGTTGAGAAAAGTTATCACTGATGTTCAAAAAATTTCCTTAATTAATTCAATGAGATGGCTAAAGAGATTAAGCATATTAAGAAGACACTGAGTGAGCACAAAGAAGAATGTGAAGGCATACATGGAAAAATAGCAGGTCTTATGGTAATGAAAGGCACAATAAAAGAAATTAAAAATAAATTAGAAACCATTATATAAGCTGATACAAGGTGACCTCCTGTCACACTTGTCTTCTTCCATAGGCTCTTGTGACTGTGCCTGTCTATGAGCTTTAATTAATAAAAAAGGGGGAAATGATGGAGTTTCAATTAAAGGCCATGGCAACTGAAAGAATAGAAGGTCACCCTGGAATGTAGGAAACAAGCCCTCCGGTCTCATGCTAATAGGAGCTGGGTTGGGAAACATCCTGAGCTTGTAAGATTTACAATGTCTGTGAATTTCAGGAAGAAAAAGAGGAACTG
>JAKSZT010054425.1:106759-137213 GCA_026826555.1 Tolypeutes matacus | reverse complement strand
TTTATAAAAAATATGACTAAAGATATAAAGGATTTTAAGAAGACACTGGAATAGCCTAAAGAACAATTTGAAAGCCTGCAAAGAAAATTAACAAACCTTATGGGAATGTAAGACATGATAGATGAGATTAAAAATACATTAGAGTATGAGTATTCTCACTGTCCTGGTTTTGTGATAATCAGGGTAGGCTGAACATTTGCTATATTAGAAACCATGCGTGTGTCCCCAGACCTAGTTTTTCTCCCTAGGTCTGATTTTTAGAATGCTGGTGAGAAACCAAGCTTGATTTATTATATGAACAACCTGTATGGGAAATGCCTGTAACTCTAGGTATCTTTGGTCAACTTTAAGAGATATAGCATGGGTACAGATGTGGCTAAAATGGTTGGGTGTCTGTTTTCCATATGAAGGGACCTGGGTTCAGTCCCTGGGACATCCTGGTAAAAATTTTTTAAAAAAGAAAAATATAGAAGGTGCACAGGCCACCAGTTCCTGTGCATGGGTGCACCATCAGGCCCCGCAAGCAGGTACACTGTCAGGCCCCACAAGCAGGTGAGCCCCCCAGGCCCCACGTGTAAGTGTGCCACCAGGCCCTGCATGAGGGTGCACCATCAGGCCCCATGCTCAGTTGCATCACCAGGCCCCACGAGCTATGCTGCAAAATGATGATGTAATAGGACAGTGACACAAGGGAGAACCAAGAGGAGATGCACCAAAAAATCCAGGAACTAAGGTGGCACAAGTGGTAGGATGCCTCACTCCCACATCAGAGATTCTGAGGATCGAATCCCAGTGAAGACAGGAGAAGGATGCAAAGAGAGGGCAGGAAACAGACACAGAGAGTTGCACAGTGAACGGACACAAACAGAAAAATGAGAGGGAGGTAATAAAAATGGATAAAAGTAAATAAATAAATAAATTATTTTTATAAATAATAAATAAAAAATGTATTGGAAGGAAGATATGGACTATAGTTAGAAATAATACTTTGACGGTGTTCTTTCATGATTTGTTAACAAATATTTTGCAACAATGCAGGGTGTTTTGGCGGGGGGGGGTGTGTGTATGTGTGGGAGCCCTGTATGACGTTATGCATGTTTGTTCTGTAAGTTCATGATGTTTACTGAATACTTATAGTTTATGTATGTTCATGTATGAATGATATACTTCAATAAATAGTTTAAAAAACAAAAGAAGACACTGAATGAACACAAAAAATAGAATTTTAAGTCATATATTGAAAAATAGATTTTATGGAAATGAAAGGCACAATAAATGAAATTAAAAATACCTTAGAGGCATATAACCACAGATTGAAGAGGTGGAAGAAAAGATCGGTGAGCTTGAACCAGGGTCACCAAAAACAAACATACAAAAGAACAGATAATGAAATGAATGGATAAAACTGAACAGTACCTCAGGAACTAAATAATAGCAAAAGATGTGCAGTCATACATGTCATGGTTTCCTAGAAGGAAAATAGAAGGGAAAAGGGGAAGGAAGAATATTTGAGGAAATAATGGTAGAAAATTTCCAAACCTTATGGAAGGACATAAGTATCTGTGTCTAAGAAGCACAACATAATCCCGTATAAATAAATCCAAATATATCAAATCTGAGACACATATTAAACAGAATGTCAAATCCAAATATAAAGAGAGGATCACAGGTGCAGCCAGAGAAAAGTAATGCATCACCTACAAGAAATGCCTACTCATTTAAGTGGTGATTTCTCATCAGAAACCATGGAGGCAAGAATACAGTAAGTAGTATAATATATTTAAGACCCAGAAAGAAAGAAACTGCCAGACAAGAATCTTATATCCAGTATTATTGTCTTTCAAAAATGAGGGTGAGTTTAAAATATTCACAGAGAAACAGAATTTGAGAGAGTTTGTAACCAAGAGACTGGCGCTGAAGGAAATACTAAAAGGGGTCTGTAGCAATTTGGCAGTTTGATGAAGTTATGAATTCCAAAAATAGATATTGGATTATGCTTGTGAACTGGTCTGTTAATCTGGGCATGATTAAGTTATAATTAGGGCATTGACTGGGCCACATCAGTAGGGCACTGAGCCCCACCCCTCAGTGGGTGGGGGAATCAAATGTAAAAGGCATTGCAAAGGACAGAGGAAGCAGTTCTGATATTGGAGTTTTGATGCTGGAGCCTGGGGAGGTGAGCAGACAGAGGAGCTTGATTATAAGGAAGGAGAGAAGGCCCCGGGATAGAGACCAGCCATTCACCTGCCAGTTCACAGCTGGCCTTGTGGAGAGAGGCAGAGCCTAAAGAACCTCATAGTCTATAGCTGACCTTGTGTAGGAAACAGAGGAGGTAAGCCCAGAGAGAAATGCAGCCCTGGGAAGAGAGGAACCCAAAAAGCCTGAACCCTGGCAAATTTTGGCACCTGCCTTGTTCCAACACGTGGCAACAGACTTTGGTGAGGGAAGAAACTTATGCTTTATGGCCCAGTAACTCTAAGCTTCTACCCCAAATAAATACCTTTTATTAAAACCAATCAATTTCTGGTATTTTGCATCAGCACCCCTTTGGCTGACTAATGCAGTGTCATACAGCCAGAAAAGAAAAGACAGGAGAGAGAGCCTTACAAGAGTCTAGAAATGAAGATTATATTAGTAAATGTACTAAAATTGTAAAATGCGTGGTGAAAATAAGATATGAGTGCTAAAACCCAAAGGTCTAAATAGGTGAAGTAAAAACTGCCTTTACAGTAACAACACTGCATTTTTATAATTAAATTCTCCAATCAAAAGGCACAGAAATATGAACTTTCTATATGTTGTCTACATGAGAAACAAATTAGACCCCACAGATACAAAGAGATTTAAAATGAGTGGCTGGGAAAAGGTATTCCATGTATGCACTAACCAAAAAAAAAAAAGCATGAATAGTTATACCTATATCAAATGAACTATAATTTGAAAACAAATCTACTATTAGAGACAAGAAAGATTATTATTTAGTAATAAATGGAAATTCACCATGAAGAATTAAAAGTCATAAATGTACATAAATGTATATGTCCATAACCAGGAGGCTCCAAATTATATGAGGCAAACACTGGCAAAACTGAAAGTAGAAACAGATGTCTGTAAAATGATTGTTGGAAACTTCATTTATTTTTATTTTTATTTTTTTTTTAAGATTTTATTTATTTATTCACTTTTCCCCCCCTTGCTGCTTGTGCTCGCTGGGTCAGCTAACCACGCCGTGTGTGTGGGGGGGCTGCCTTCACCAGGAGGCCCCGGGAACCGAACCCGGGGCCTCCCTTATGGTAAACGGGAGCCCTACTGATTGAGCCACAGCCGCTTCCCTGTTGGAAACTTTAAAACAACACTCATCATTGGATAGAACATCTGATACAAGGATCAATAAAGAAAAAGAGAGCTTGAATAATATGATAAATGAACTAAACCTAATAAGCCTATACAGAACATTGCACACCAAAACAGCAGGATTTACATTTTTCTCAAAGTCGCATGGATCTTTCTCCATGATATAACATATGTTGGGTCACAAAGTATATCTCAATAAATTTATTTATTTATTTACTTATTTATTTACTTACTTATTTATTTATTTATTTTTAAAGAAGATTCAGATTGCATAAATGTTTCACCAAATATGAGGGCCTCCAAATATCCCACCCATTCCCCTCCCACACTTCCCCCATTAATAGCACATTAATTAGTGTGTTACATTGTTTTGATTGATGAACAAATATTTAAGCATTGCTACCTATCATGGCCTATAGTTTACGTTATGGTTTACACTTTGCACTATCCAATTTTTTGGGTTTTGACAATGTATAATGGCCTGTATCCATCTTTGCATATCATGCAGAACATTTCCAAAATCCCCAAAGTGCCATGTTATACCTATTCTTCTTTTTTTCTCCACTCAGAACCTCTGGTGACCACCACCTTTGAATCAATGTTGCAAATTCTTCCATTACTAGAATAATAAATCTACTTTAGTTCATAGTTGCATTACCACATTATCTTTGTTCATTCCTCAATCTTGAAGATTTGGGGATGGTAATGCCCACTCTACTTCCAACTGAGAGAGGGCCTAGATCCCAAGGGGCAGTTGGATGGAACTGTATTATTGCAGTTGCAAATACACTGTTGTCTTTTTCTTTTCTTTTTTTTTTCGGAATGGGCTTTGTCCATCATTATCCTTTCATTAGTTGTGCTGGGTGAGTCTGAAGAGATTCAGGGCTCAACTGACATATGAGCAGACCAAAGATTTAACTCTCTGAGACATATATTTAGCAGATATAGTGCTAACTGCAGGTTCAAATAATAGGAGCAGAAGAAATATGTGTAGGAAAATTATAAATGAGACTAACTCTGATGCATTGGGGAGATAGGTTATCATGTATTTCAAAGTAAGGTTCACTGATGGGGTCCCAATTTCCTTTGGTTGTCTGCCTTGCCTATAGTGTCTAGTTGTCTCTAGAGTCCTCCTCAAATCACCCCTGCTTGAGGAATTGTTTACTGTGGAAGTCAGTGAGCTTTCAATAAATTTAATAAGATCAAAAATTATACAAAGCATCTCTGATCATGATGCAACAAAGGTTGAAATCAACAAGTAGAAAAAGAAAATTCACAAATATAGAGAGATGAAACAAAACACTCAAATAATGAATGGGTCAAAGAAGAAATGTGGGAGGAATCAATAAATATCTAGAGACAAATGAAAATGAGAACAAAACATATCAGAACTCAGTGAAGGGAGTGCTGAGATGGAAATGTATAGCCCTCAATGCTAACATTAATAAAGATGAAAGAGCTAAAATCACTGACCTAGCTAAAAAGCTATAGAAACAGGAAATTAACAACACTCTATGCTCAAAGCAATCAAAATAAATGATATAACCAATATGAGAGCAAACATAAATGAAATTGAGAAGGAAAAGCAATAGTGACTACAAAACCAAGTTTTTCTTTGAGAAGATTAACAAAATTGACAAGAAGCTAGACTGACAAAGAAAGAAAGAGAGAAGATGCAAATAAATAAAATATGAAATGAAAATGGGGAACTTACTACTGACCCCACAGGAATAAAAGAGATTATAAGATGATAGATAATATGAGCAACTGTATGTCAACAAACTAGACAATGTCGATGAAATGGAAAAATTGCTAGGATCATACAAACAACCTCCACTGACTCTTGAAGAAATAGAAAACCCCAAGAATCTAATCCCAAGTACAATGATTAAAACAGACATCAAACAACTCCCTAAAATGAAAAGCCCAGTACCAGATGGCTTCACATGTGAATACTATCAAGCATTCAGAGATCTAATACCAATCTTATGCAAACTCTTCTAAATAATTGAACAAGAGGGAATGTTGAAAAACTCATTATATGAAGCCAATATCACCTAATTAACAAAGCCAGATAAATGTATTACAAAAAAAGGAAAATTGTAGACCCATTTCCCTAATGAACACAGATTGAAAAGTCCTCAACAACTTACTCAATAATCAAATCCAACAACACATTAAAAGAATTATTAATATATACCATGATCTAGTGACTTTTATCCCAGGCATACAAGGGTGGTTCAATACAAAAAAATCAGTCAGCAAAACACACCACATTAATAAATCAAGGGGAAAAAATTACATGATCATCTAAATTAATGCAGAAAAGGCATTTGAAAAACTAGTATCCTTTCTTGATAAAAGCTCCAAAAGAAAGGTAGGTATTTAGATAATTTCTATTTTCCAAATTTGAACAAGGCAACAATGAACATAAGGTAGTTTCAAGAGATATGTTGATTTCCTGAAACATCATCAAACTTTTATACAGACAGGCTTTTTCATTTTATTTTCATGAAAATGATGCATGATAAAGTGTCTCATTGTTAAATTTGCATTTCTTTAACCCTCTGTCCCCATGGTGGATTCTGTCAGTGATTACAAGGTATTGGCTCTATTTACAGCATGGTTTACTTCAAGTTTAACCCCCTGATCTACCCACTAAGAAACACAGATTTGAAGAACAACATGAAGAAAATGTGGTGCCATGAGAGGCTGTTTGAAGAGAAATAATGCTGTAGGTGTTTGAGCCCTTTGGACCATCTCATTCTTTTTACACATTTTTAAGTTCAACAAATACAGCTGGTGCAGAAGGGTGTGTGTGAAGTTGCAAACATTAAAGGGACAAGACCTGTCACCCACTATCTACTTTACTTCACTGAGCCTGTGAAAAAGGCAATAGATAAGATAATGTCATCTTTTCCAGCTCTGAAATCCTGGAAATATATTTGTCCTTCCTGATCCCCCATATAGGGGATATTAGTGTCCTTTTTTTCAGGACAAATTTTAAGGAATGCAGGCCTTGGAGGCTGTGTTCTTCTTTAAGAAACCTATCATGATTGAGTCACCTCTCATGGATTGAGAGAGATCCTTGCCACTTCCATTTTTTGAGGATTACATTATTAAAATAAACAACAATGCCAGAAAATATTGCAAGCATTGTTGCACATTTTAAGTCTTCACATTGAAAAAACTGCACTTCTCTTAGAAGGAAATTCAAAACAAGCATACTATTGACAACATAATTATGGAAGTTATGTATATATACATAATGTTATTAACCCTTTGTACCCTATCACTAGTGTATTCCAGGACTTAAAAGTTTCAAGTTGGATGGTAAACAACTTTCAATCTTATAAATGCATTTCTATGATTGTATTCATGGCTTCATTTAAAAACTCTTCATGAATATGCAATTGATTCTCTTTGTAAATATGCAGGATGGAAAATTTCCCACCTTGTGAAAGTCCCTGAGCTTAAGAAGGCACATGGGTAAATTGATGTAATTTCTGGGTAAAATTTGTTAATCCTCACTGTCCATCATACATATAATATCTTTTGATGTTTACTTTCACCCTACTAAACTATGCAAAACTGTCTTATCTCCACTCATGAAGGCCCTTATACTAGGGAGAAATAAAGAATATTGGACTAAGAAACTAGTAAGACAGACTGAAAACTGGGACATTAGCCAAAACCACCTTTATTTCATGAGGTGTATTCTTCATTTATGCAGGAATCTTCAAGTTGTATGTACTGGATGGCACCTCCAAAATCATCTAATGTCATTCACTCCAACAACACACATATGAATGGTCTAACTAAGGCCTAGAAAATGAATAAAAGTTCACAGTTTGCAAATATGAATAGACCTGAACTGATATTTCTGGTATTCTTTCTTTCCATCATGACCCCCATTAAAAGAATGAATGATATACACATAATGTATCATTATCCCACATGCAGCAGAAATCCAAGTTTTCAGATGTAGAGTATAATTACAGAAATTAGGTATAAGTGATGAAGATGTCAGCAACTGTTTTTCCCTTCCCCAAATTCCGCATATATATGCAACTTAGAGTCTTAAGGGGAGGCAAGAAATGATTAAGTATGTGAAAAATGAATCAAAAAAGATAATAGTTAATCAAGTCAAAGTCTAATTTTGATGTGTGTATTGTGATTATTACCTCCTGGAATGATTATCTAATTCAAGGAGGTAAATATCAATAGAAATGTCTAGAGCTGGATGGGCAAGTGTCAAATTTTGGGGTTTATTTTAAGAAGCTTGTCATTCTGGTCCCAATTAAAAATTAGTAGCATTTCAATTCACCTGATAAATGTGCTGAATAGCACACTCAAATGAGGGATATATTGCCTCCAAAATCCAAAGAGGGCAACTAGATGCTGTGCCTCTTTTATGGTTATAGGGATGGCCAGAGGCAACACATTATCCTTCACCTTAGAAGGGTTATCTCAACTTGCCCCACAACACTGGGCACCTAGAAATTTCACCTGAGTTTTGTTGGATTTATTTCCCATCCTCTGATTGGAAAATTTCTTACCAATTATCATAAAGTAGTTGCTACTTCTTGCTCACTAGGTTCAATCAATATAATGTAACCAATGTACTGGACAAGTGTGATGTCTTGTGGAATGAAAAGGTGATCAAATTACTTGAGGAATAGATTATGATATAAGAGTGGGTAGTTGTTATATCTCTGAGGTAAGACAGGGAGGTGTATTGCCAGATGAAAGGAAACTGTTTCATTCTGTCTTTACTAAGATACATTGAGACAAAATTAGTTGCTATATCAATACCTACACACCAGGTACCACATATTGTGTTAATTTTCTCAAGCAATGATACAATACCACACATGAAACAGTAGCTGCAGTTGGAGTCACCACCTGGTTAAGTTTTCAATTATCTATGGCCATACTCCAAGAGTAATTTTTTTGTGTGTGTGCAGGCTGTATAGGATAGCTGAATGTGATGTGGTGGTGTCTGCCAAAGGGCTGCCAATGCAAAGTACCAGAAATCTGTTGACTTTTATAAAGGATATTTGTTTGGGGTAAAAGCTTACAGCCCCAAAGCCAGGGACATTCCAACTCAATGACCATGAGAGGCCCTTTCTCACCAAAGTCAGCTGCCACATGTTGAAGCAAGATGGTAGAGAGTCTCTGTGAGGTTTCGGCCTTCCCGTCTGGGTTCTTCTCTCAGGATCAAATGCAATACTTCTTTCTGATTTCAGCTGCAGGCTTGTTTATTCAGGGTTTCCTATATCAGTCTCTCTCTCTTCCCAAGGTCAGCTGTCAGCTATCAGGCAAAGTAGATCATCTCTCCTTGGGGCTTTAGTTGTTCGAGCCTTCTTCTTTCTGTTACATGGCCAGATAAAAAATGACAGGGCTCTCTCTTCCTTGTGTGTCTGTCTGTGTGTCATTTTATATCAGACCCACCAACGGGGCAGGGATTCAACCTGAGTCATGCCTCATTGACAAGGTGAAACCAAAAAGCCCTCAAAGCAATCTTGACAAGTAATCTAATCAAGGTTCCCTCAGTTGAATTTAATATACTCAAAGGATATCACACCCAGAGGAATGGATTGGTTTATAAACATAATCTTTCTTTTTTGGGGATTCACAAATTAATCCCAAAATACCACTGGTGGAAATAATCACCCCTGTATCCTTCAAATCCTTGGTGGTATCATAAATCTCTGCAATTCCTCTAGAAATGTGTTATTGCTTTTAGTTTATTTTTTGGTAGGTAAATGCAGTTTGCTGGCTTCCAATTGGCCTTTCCTAGAAATTAGCCTATACTCCATAGGTCAGGGAACCGTTGTGGGGATTCTGCCAGCTGCTGAGTAGGCCTACTTCAATTGTGTCTTTCAGAAATTGATACACTGTGTCTGTGTGTTCAAGCTGAGTTAAAATTCTGTTAATCACCTCACTTCCATAAGACCCTACACAGTGTGCCTCATTTCTTCCAGGAAAAGGGCAAAGTTCATGTCTCAGGACAACCCCAGGAGAAACACCATACATTTCAAGTCTAAACATTCATACATTTTACTAATGTATATTAGGTATTGTGCCATTTTCAACTATTTTGAATAACAGTGGATATAAATGGACAATGAATACTTATCTGAATAATTATGTCTTTCTTAAATTCAAGGTTATTTTCTCATTCAGTTGATTGTTGCATTTGGTGGTTACTTGAATCTTGTACCTTGGGGGGCATATTCCTAATCTTCAATCTTTTCCTTTAACTGTGAACCCACTGTAAATAAGATATTTTGAAGATATTTTATTTAATGCATGGCCAAATGAGTCAGCATTAGTCTTTAATCCTGTTATTAGGAGACTTAAAAAAGAAAATGTGGGGGGAGGTGCTAGAAGCCAGAACACAGAACCTGGAAGAGAAAGGAGAGAACCCTGCCATGTGTATTGCCATATAACAGGATCCCAAGGAACCCAAGGATTTCAGGTCATCCAGAATGTTACCAAGCCTGAGAGGAAGAAATCTGTCTAGGCTCTGAAACTAATACACAATAAATTTCTGTTGTTTTAGCCAACCTAATGTGTGTTATTTGACACACAGGCAGAAAACTAAGACCCTTCTCCACTTTCTTAAATTCAAGGTGGTTTCTTCAAATCATTTATTGAATTACTACTTTTCAACTTATGGAATTCCCTTTATACAGATATGCTAATTCTTCCATCAACCCCTATCTATATAAATCATTTTCATTTTTTTTTTTTTTTTTAACATTTTGCATTGACTTCCTGGGGAATTCTCCAGGTGATGTCTATCCCTATTTTTTCAGCACATCTGCTCTTCAATACATCACTGAGTTTTATAATTGTATTTGAAAAAATAGATATTAAATAAAATAGTATTATGAATGAATGAGTGCTTTTGTGTGTGCATATATGTAACTATATTTATATATTTACATATGTATCTATATACTTATACATATATATAGCCAAAATAAAACTAATTCCTTAACTTCAAACTGTTTAACAAATAAAACATCACCAGTAACTTTCAAGTGACTTGACACCCTTTCTAGAAACTATCTCCTCACTCTGACTTAGAGGTAACTACTTGATACATACATATATGTATGTCTAATTTACCAAGATTTACTTTGAATCTTCTGTGAATGACCTCTTTTACAAGGAAGTATAATTTTGGGCTCTATATACATGAAAATGTGTTTGGTTCATTCTTTTTCCTTTATTTAGTGTTTCATTATATGAAGAGCATACAATTTACCGATGAATCTATTTTTGAGCAAGTGATTTGTCCTATTTTCCTTTTTTCTTTTTTTTCATAACAAAAGCCAGAATTTTATGAACATTGTTGAAATTATCACTTGGTGTAAATGTACAAGAGTTTTTCATGACATATCAGTACTGTTATCACTGTTATATGAAATGCATATATTCAATTTAATAGTTAATATAAAATAATTAATATAAAATAATTAATATTTTAGTAGTTAATCAAAATAGGTGGCAAAAATTAACACTATCTAAAGTAGTGTTTTTTAACAAGGGGTCCGTGGGCTTGAATAAAACATTAATATTGTGGGGACATGCTAGTGAGGTTTTGATATATTAATTAAATAATACACAGTATAGTGTGGACTTAGTAAGGGGTCCAAGGTTTTCAACTGATTGGCAAAGAGGTCAGTGGAACAAAATAGTTAAGAACCCCTGACCTAAAGTAATACACGAGAGAGCCCATAGTCCCACATTCTTACCAACACATGCTCTTTTTCAACTTTAAATTTTGCCAGATTGATTAAAATCTTGACATTGTGATTTTAGTATGCATTTTCCTGTTGACTAATAATCTTTTCATATTCTTACAGGCAATTTGGGCTTTCTCTTCAATTATATCCCTATTGGTGTCTTTTGTATATATTTTTTCTAATGTTTATTTTTCTATTATTAAGATATAGGAGTTTTTTTATATGAATATATATTTGGACATGAATGCCATGTAAGTGATAAATTTTTTAAATATCCTTTTCCAGTTTAGTGATTTTTCTCCTTCAAATTATGATATATTTTTAATAAAATCTTAATTTTAATAAAGTAAAATGTCATTTTTTCTTTATTGTCATCATTTGCCATATTAAAGGAATCTGTGTCAATATTAACAAGATAAATATATTCAATCATAATTACTTATCATAATGTAAATTTGCCTTTTATCTTTAAGTATATAATCTATCTTGAAATGAAATTTTTATATCATGTGAGATAAAGATGCAATTTCCTTTTTCTTTCCTTTATGGAAATTGGTTTTCCAGCACCAGTAAATTACCAGTCAGTATTTCACTACTAAACTAAAATTTCTTGTCATGTATAAAGTTTCATACATGAGGTCATACAGGCGATGATGTATACCTGACCTATATTTGTTTAATTGGATAACTTTTTTCTAACCATCTGGTTATATCAAATTTAAATTTGATATAATAAATGATGCTATCTGCAAAGGCCAATCTCCCTTCTTTCTTTTTATTCTTCAGAATTGTCGTGTTTTTAATGTTCTTTTGTATTCTACATACATTTAGAATATGCTTGAGGAATTCCATGGAACTTACTGCTGGGATATTCATTAATTGCAATGAATCTATAATCAACATTAGAGAAAATGCCATCTATATGATATATATATATTTTTAATTTATTTTTATTGTGGGTAAAAATCAAAATTCTCACAATACATACAAACATTTGCAAAATGATATATAAATATATATGCATATATATGTATTTGCTTACAAGAATGTTATTTATATATATATATACATATATTTTAAGAGGTGCTTAGATTACCCAAAATATTACACGGAACCCTGATTCTAGCAATGAAAGAAATTATAACAATGAGGTGGAGCCAGTGGCCACTTGACACTTTTGGGGTAGGGAGGGGATGAGCAGTTGAAATAAAGGGGCTTCTTTGGGAGTTGGAGGTTGTCCTGAGTACTGTTGTGGCAACAGATGTAGGCCATTTTAAATCAGGACACACCACTCAGAACTGAGTGGGAGAGAGTGTGGTCTACAGTGTGAACTGTGGTCTATGGTTGGTGGCAAGGCTCCAGGATGTGTAAGTTCATTGAGGGTGGTGGGCCACACTTGTGGGAGATGTTTATATGATATTTTAATCCCCTGTCTAAGAATTAGTTACATCTCCCCATTTGCATGTCTTTTATAATGCCTTTCAAAAAAATTTATAATTTTGCTTATATTTTGTGAGATTTACTTCTTGCTCTTTTATATGTTTGTTTTCTATTTTAAATTGAATTTTACCCAAGATTTATTTTCTATGTCTCCAAGTATATGGAAATGAAATTTACTTTTCTATGTCAACCTTATTTCTAAAAACTTTCAATTAGTCCCTTCATAATTATAACTATGGCTTCATTTTTGGCATCAACATTCACATCAACTGTGAATGAGAACTGTAGTATTTTCTTTTCCATTTCTTGGATATTTATCTCCTCTGTTTATCATAATATGTTGTATAGTACCTCCATGCAATGATGAGTGATAATTGAGGTACACAACTTGGTGGAGGTTTTAAGTGGAACATTTCTAACATATCAACATTGAACATGATGTTCACTCTGTTTTATTTTCCACATACCTGTATAAGATACAAGAAGTTTTCTTAAAATTTTCCTCTGTTACAAAATCCATCACTTTATTTTTTTACTATTTTTGAAATGATACAGCTTTTCTCTTTAAATTTGTCTATCTCTAATGGAGAAGCATATATTCTTTTTAAATTTTTTTTTATTTTTTTTAAAATGATATTTAGATTACATAAATGTTATGCAAAAACTATAGGGATTCCCAAAGGCCCCACCTCCCATACTTCCCACAACCTCCCACATAAACATCCTTCATTAGTGTGGTACATTAATTGCAATTGATAAACACATCCTAGGGCTTTGCCATTAAGCATGGACCATAGTTCACATTGTAGACCACACTCTCCTACAGAGTTCTGCATGTTATATGATGATATAAAATGGCCTATATCTGTCATTGCAATGTCAATTAGGACAATTCCTAAGTCCTGAAAAAGCCCCTATATTACAACTGCTTTTCCCTCTCTCTACCCCCAGAGCCTCCAGTGGCCATGGGCTCCACATCAATGTTGTAATTTCTTCCATTGGTTGAATTGCAAGATGTCTATGGTAGAATACCAGTAAGTCCATTCTAGTCCATAGCTCTTACCCCCATCCAAAAGAGTCTGGGATGGTGATGTCCACTCTACTTCCAAGTTAGAGGGGGCTTATATCCCATGGGAAAGATGGATAGGATTATCCTGCCTGTAGCTGCAGACTCTTTCCATTCCCTGGGATGGCCATTGTCCATCATCATCTCCCACCAGTTGTCCTGATTGACTCCAATGAGCTGTAGATTAGGCATTGCAGTGCCAGGCGAGTAAAACCTGCAAGGGGAAAGTGACTGAATAGCTTTCTGAAGAGCTAACTGACGCTTTTAGAAAGGCAGCTCAGTGGCAGAAATTCTGCCTTGAATATATGAGGTCCCAAGTTCAATTTCCAGCTCCTCTAAGAGTAGTGATCCAATGGGATACCTAACATCCAGCTGATACCATAAGACTGGGAAAACATAGACATTATTTTTGTACAGCTTCTTTTGGGTCCCTTATTTTTCTGTAAAAAAAAAAAAAAAAAGATTACTTAAAAAAATTTTTTTTAACTTAGTTTACTTGCTTAAACCCACCTCAAAACCTATACATAGAAGCCTGCAGGGTAATTGATTGATGAACACAGGTAGCCTGAGAACCTCCACAAGGGCCCAAGAAGGAATGCTGTTCTTCCTTAGCTTTTTTTGATTGCTTGCTTGTGTATATGTTTGGGGTTATTTTTTTGTATTTTGTTTTTGTTTTGTTTCTTGTTTTCCTTTCTGCCCACCCCCCCTTTAAATTAGGTGCTACTAGCTTGTTTCTTCTTTGCTGTGCTTCTTCCTTGATTTCCCATGTTCTGTGTATACTGATTTTGTCTACCAATGCTATCTCTTTTCCTTCCTTTATTTTTCTGTCTTCTGCTTTCTGTTGTGGTTCCTACATTCCAACTTTTTTTATTAGTCTGTGAATTTATTGGTTTCAAATTCTATCTTGTCCATTCTGTTTTCTTTTTTTATTATATTTTTTTCTTTCTGTCCTATCTTTTCTCTTTATCTCTCCCCTCAACATTCTGACTTGTTAAATCATTTTAAATATTTTTCTCTTCTGGTTTCCCATTTCATTTTAGGTACTCCATTTTTTTATACCTACTACTCTATACTGCATACATGAGTTAAATATTCATTTTACTAAGTCTTACATGGCACCTGTTCTAACTTTTATTATTATTACCATTATCCTTTTTCTTTTCTTACCTCTTTCAATTTCTCTGGCCCTAATGTTTTTCCTTCAAGGGAATACAGAAAACAACAAGGAAATAAAATAAGAAGAACAAAGTGTCAAAGAGAAAACTTAACACACACACAAAACCAGCAGCTAAATAAAGCTCTAGAGCCAAGAGAGAAGCTAATCAACTGAATAAATCCATCAAAAGAATTGATGACCAGAGGGAAACAAAAAGTTACAAACCATACTAAAGAACAGGAAAACATGGACCATTCCAATGAACAAACTAAAAACCAGGAAGAGATGCAGAATATGGAACAACTAATGAAAGCTGTCCAAACAAATATCATGGACCAACTTAAGGAAGTGAAGGAAGAGGTTAAGGATATTTAAAAGACAGTGAGAGAACATACCAAAGAAATTGTAAACATACATAAAAAGATAATGGACATGATGGGGATGAATGGCATAATCCAAGAAATCAAAAAGACACTGGAATCACATAACAGCAGATTTGAACAGGCAGAAGAAAGAATTAGTGATGTGGAAGACAGTACATCTGAAATTCAACAGATAGTAGAACAGATAGATAAAAAGATAGAAAAAATCCAGCAGGGACTTAGTGATTTAAAAGACAACACTTTATTTGACACTTTGGCAGGTTACATTGCTGGTTAAAATGTATTATTGTTCTATGGGTGCTGAGTATAGTCAGTGAAGATCTAAAGTGTCCTAGAGAAAGGCCCCTTGACAACATTCCCAGAAAGTCTCAATGTAAGTGGGAGATTTGCTGCAGCAAAAGAGATACTCAAATGCAGACAAAAATCCTCTCATTTCCATCCACTTTCCACCCTTGTCCCAATGCTTGAGTCTCAGTATGGTTGGTCATGATGGCTCTGACACAGCCCTGTCAATACCTTTGTTTTGCTTTTTCCACTTTGAAAATAAACTTAAAGATAGAAAACCAAAATAAATAAATAAATAAATAAATAAAAGACAACACAAAATGCGCAAACATATGCATTATAGGCATCCCAGAGGGAGAAGAGAAGGGAAAAGGAACAGAAGGAGTATTGAAGGAAATAATGGCTGAAAAGTTCCCAAACCTATTGAGAGAGATGGACGTGTATATCTAGGAAGCACAGCATACCCCAAACAATATAAATCATAGCAGTCTTACTCCAAGACATATACTTGTCAAACTGTCAAATGCTCAAGACAAAGAGAAAATACTCAAGGCAGCAAGAGAAAAGAGAACCATCATATACAAGGGAAGCTCAATAAGATTAAATGCTGATTTTTCATCTGAAGCATATATTCTTGATAAACCTATTTTGCTCATGAAGTGTTCTTTTTTTTAAAAGATAGATTACATAAATGTTACATTAAAAATGTAGAGGCTTCCCATATGCCCCACTCCCTACCTCTCCATACTTTCCAACACTAACAACATCCTTCATTAATGTGGTATTTTTGTTACAATTGATGAACACGTATTGCAGTTTTGTCACTAAATGTGGATTATAGTTTACATTATAGTTTAAACTCAAACCTAACACATTATTGTAAGTTATGACAAGGTATATAATGGCCTGCATCTGTCAGGGCAACATCGTTCAGGAACATTCAATATCCCAAAAGTGCCACCATATTACACCTATTTTTTAAAAGATATTTAGGATACATAAATGTAACATAAAATTTATGAGATTTAAGTATCTTTTTTTTAAATTAAAAACTAAAAAAAGTAAAACAGAAAAATTAAATAAATAAATCTTTTGAAAAAGGTAGTACAATTATAAAAATGTGCTATCATCAATGTAAGAAATATTCTACACCAATGCATGGTGTTGGTGGTGGGGTGGTAAGTGGGAATCCTATATTTTATGCATGATTGTTCTGTAAAATCACAAATTCCCTAATTTAAAACAAATGTTTAAATAAAATGTTCCTGTATACTCCTTTATTAAATACTTTACATTAAAATATATGTATATATAGGTGATCCCATATGCCCTACTCCCCACACCTCCCACTAACTTTATATTGCTATTATAAAATGAATTGATGAAAAATTCCTCTTTATTTTTTATGAAGGAGATTGTATATGATTAGCATAGCTTACTTCATTATTTAGTAATTGTTTACTTCAGTAAATCTGGACATGTGATTCCAATTTTTAAAAAAGTTTAATTTTCCTTTAAGTCATTAAAGAATGTTAAAATTTCCTTAATTATCCCATCAGTTTTGATATTTTTGCACTTAACTTTTCATTTTTTATGAATATAAATAGATTTTTTGTTTATTATCATTGTATTCTTAAATGGAGATCATAATTTTTAAGTAATATATATTGGTTGTGATGTGTTCATAAATTCAGAATTTTAAGTTTTGGAAAGTTACATGGTACATACAGTACATATTATATAATGCTCTAATAGAATCTGGTATGATACTACATAATCAACTGTAACAACTTTTACAACAATTGTATTTTTCCAACACCAATCAATAACCAGTCATTATTTCACTACTATTCTACAATTTCTTCTATCATATATAAGCTTTCATGTATGAGGTTCACAAGGTCTATAAATGCTTTTTTTTTCTATTGACTTTTATTGTTTCCTTTTTGGTATACAGTTTAATGATTTCCCCCACCCCCCACTTGCTGTCTGTGTCCATTCACTGGGTGATTTATTTAATTTTTTTCTGTCAGTTTCTTGCCTTCTCTTCTCATTTTCCTCCTCTATGGCTCCCTGGGCTTCAATCCTAGGGACATCCGTTGTGGGAGAGAAGCACCCTGTCACTTGCACCACCTCAGTTCCTGGTTTCTGGCACATCTCACCTTGCCTCTCCCTGCATCTCTCTTTTGTTACATCATTATCTTGCTGCATAGCTCAGTAGCCTGGCTCACCAGGTGTCCGTGATATGCCAAAAATGTTAGAAGGTTTTAAAATTGGTTAATGAGTAGAGACAGGATGAATTCTGAGGTGGTTGATAGAAAAGGACTAGATTGCTGTGAAGAGACTGTTGGTAGAAATATGGATGTTAAAGTTACTTCTAATGAGGACTTAGAAATGATAAATGGGTCACTGCAAAATGGAAGAAAGGTGATTCTTGCTTTCATGTGGCAGAGAACATGGCAAAATTGTGTTCAGATGCCAGATGGAAGGGAGAATTTAAAAGTGACAAACCTGGATATTTCACTGAAGAGATTTCTAAACTAAATGTGAACAGTGAAGCCTGGTTTTTCTTGCAGCTTATACTAAAATGTGAGAGGAAATGGATAAGCAGTAATGAATTCCTGGGCACATAGAACCCAGAAATTGATTATTTGGAAAATTCTGATCTTCCAGAAAGTGAATTCTTAGAGAATAGTGTTTCATATGAGGATTTAACTGAACATGGAACTAGTCAGCCATTTTACTGCAGGTCAGTTATCCAGAAAGAATTTGTGGAAAATTCTCTTGTTGGATGGTTAGGAACCATGTGTGCTAGATGCAATTGACCATTTTTGCAAGATCTATATGAATGAACCACTGCCAGCCTGGAGTAAAAGGGAAAGATTGAAGGAAAAAATGACTTCATAGGCAGAACCATGAAAGCTGAGGCCTGTATTGAAGACATCTCAGGCCAAGGTAGAGGCCCCATCATGTATGTGGGAAGGGTGAATATGTCTCAGAGCTTGTAGAGGGCCTACTTTCTGCACATTGCTCAGGAAGAGTGTTATCACCCAAAGTTCTAAGATGCCTGAGGGGTTGTGGAGAAGCTGGCTGCCACCCAGATGCTTTAAGAGAGTGGAACCTAGCATTTGTCAACCTTATGTTTGATGAAGGCATGGTCATTAACCAAATCCTTGGAGATATTAGAGCCCTCACCCCAGTGTTTGGGGAGAGCAGACCTGCTCTGAAAGCCCTCCTTCAAGACCAGAAGACAAAGTATCATTCTATAGATGAATTTTCAACCTTTAAATTTAAAGAAGTATGCCCTTCAGGGTCTCAGAATTGTTTGGAGAACGTGATCTCTGTTTTCCTTCCAATTTCTCCCTATTGCAATGGGAATATTTATCTTATGAATGTTCCTTCTTTGTATGTTAGAACAGATAACTTATTCTAAGTTTCAGAGGTCCAAAGCCTAAGGGGAATATTGCTCTAAGACAAACCACACCTTTAACCATTTTTGATGAGGCTTTGTACTTAATATTGTTACTAAAATGATTTAACACTTTAGGGTATTGTGATGGAATGCATGTATTTTGCATTTGGAAAGAGCATGTCTTTCCATTTTCCAGAGTGTGGAGTGTGATGTTTTGAAGCTGAATAGACCCCAGAAAATTACATTGTTAAAGCTAATCCATTCCTGTGAGTGTAAACCTACTGTAAATAGGGTCTTTTGATTAGGTTACTTTAGTTGAGATCCTTTTGATCGGGTTACTTCAGTAAGGCATTGCCCAGGGTCGTCTAAATCCTCTTGCTGGAGTCATTTATAAAATAATGAAATACAGAGAGAAAGAGCAAAAGCCTTGGAAGCCAGAAGCTGAAAGCAACTATACCCGGAAGAAAAGGGAGAGACCAGCAGTTACCACCATGTACCATGCTGTATGCCAGAGGAGTCCAGGATTTCTGGCAGCTGGTCTTCAGAGAGAATGCATTGCCTGATGATGCCTTGATTTGGACATTTTCATGTCCTCAGAACTGTAAGCTTGTAAGGTAATAATTCCACATTGTAAAAGCCAACCCATTTCTGGCACATTACCTTTGGTAACTTCAGCAGAATAAAATGGTAAGAGAAGAGAAGAGAAGAGAAGAGAAGAGAAGAGAAGAGAAGAGAAGAGAAGAGAAGAGAAGAGAAGAGAAGAGAAGAGAGAAGAGAAGAAGAGCAAATAAACATTTCTCTCATATGTATATCAGGTTTGGAAAAGAGAATTCATTAAGTGAAAAATAGAAGAAACATCAGAGAAAATCAACCTTCCAGCATATCAAAACTTTCATTCTCTTAGCCATCAATTTCTTTCTCCCTGTCACTGCATATTCACAGTTATATAGACTTGGTCCCAAATGCACACACTGAAGTCCAGTTACCAATATGTCTTTACCATACACAAAACTATACATTTTTTTTGTTCAGAAAATTAACTTATTATAATACCTTGTATCTCAAAATAAGAATAATAATATTTGTTGAGCAATTATTGAGTGCTCAAAGTTCATTACATCTTTTACTCATGACCATAATGCATATTTTGATATGCATTTTATTGTTCTATTATGCAGATAAGAACACCAATACTTCTAGAGGTTAGAAACTAGCTCAAATATCCAGGAAGCACAGAAGCAGTCTTGAGTCTTTTGTAACTTTTGTAACTTTTGTAACTAAAAAAAAGAATAGGTATTTTTAAGGTTAGTACATTTTCCCAGGCTTTCAATTTTAAGTTAATATTGGGTAAATGAAAGATTCTAGCACTTTAGAATGAAGGATATTAAAACACAATGTCTGAATTGTGTTCCACTTTGAAATAAGTCCAGACTTAATTCATGTTAACCTGTATTAGCTGCTTATACATCTGACCATCCTCCCTCCACAAACCCACACCAATATCCTTATAAATATATTCAGGTACCCCATCTGCAACAACAATCCCTAAATTCATATCTTTCTACTGAGGGCTGATTTCTCTTCTTATCAATTTCTTTTCCAGAATCCCCTTCCAATATCTTTTGTTGCATGTATTACATGGTTTTATTTCCAGAAATGAGATTACATTGTAATCTTTCAATATAAAGGAAGGTATCAAATTTGCAGTGTCTAGAATGTTTAAATGCTTTCCTGAACAAATAAAATTGAGGATAAGCATTAGGTTCCTTTCTAAATTTTGAATTCTCAGTATGGCCAGACAAGCATTAACAGGATCAGTTTTTAGGTTTTTTGTTTTGTTTTGTTTTGTTTTTTGATGCACTGGGGCCAGGTATAGATCGTGGGACCTTTTATGTGGGAAGCCCGTGCTCAACCACTGAGCCACATCCACTCCCATCAAATATATGTATTTTTAATAGTTGTATGAACTTTCCATTCAAACACAAAAACAATGTACATAATTAATATACACAAAGTGAAAATTTGGACATATGTGCATACACGTAAAACCATCATTACAATGAAGAAAATGAACAGATACATCACCCCCAAAGCTTCCTAACTCTCCATTTTGTAATTCTATTTTCCTGCCTAGTTTAACTTTCTATCTTTCCTTTCTGCTGAAACAAATATCATACAATGAGTTGGTTTAGCAACAGGAACTTATTGGCTCAGTGTTTCAGAGTCTAGAAGACTTGCTTTCTCCAGGGGATGGTATGATTTTTCTGCTCAGGATCTTTGAGATTCCTCAGATATTCCATCATCAGTTAATGTAGATGGTAGTGTCTTCTTTCTCTTCTGGGTTCCATTGATTTCAAGCTCCTAACTTCTCTCTTGGCTTCTCTTTGTCCAAATTCCTTTGCTTATAAGGATTTGAACCATATTGGATTTAGGCCCACCTTGTTAAATTTGGGCACACTTTAACATCTTCAATGGTCTTATTTACAAATGGGTTCACATCCACAGGACCAAGGGTTGGGACCTAACCATGTTTTTTTGTGTGGGATATAATTCAAACCCCAGCACTACTTCTCTACCAATACCCAGGAAAACCTTGATCTACTTTCTTGTATGTTGGATTAATTTTCATTATCTAGAGTTTTGGTAAATGGAATTGTATATTTTGAAATACTGAATGGTGAGGATTTGTATTTTTTCACTCAAATTACATATTCTGAGATTCATTCATATCATGCTCATATTAATAGTTCTTTCCTTTTTATTGCTGAAGAATATTCCAATGTTTCAAAATTCTACAATTTTTTTCAACCAGTCATCAATGATGGAAATTTTGTTGTGTCTCTGTTTGGCTATTACTAATAAAGCTGCTTTAATAAATAATTTATGTACAAATCTTTATATAGACAAATGGTTTCATCAACTTGGGTAAATACACAGCAGTGAATGGCTGGTCATTGGGAAATTGTATTTGTAATATTTTTAAGTAATTTCCAAAACTTTTAAAGAGTGGTTGTGCCATTTTGCATTTCCTATAGCAGTGCATGAAAGTCCTGTTGTTCCACATATTCAGCAGCAATTGATGTGGTCAGCCTTTAATTTTAGCCATTTGAGCAAGTATGTAGCAGTATCTTTTTGCTTTTTTAAAAAATATATTTTTATTTTTTAAAGATACTTAAATTACATAAATGTTACATAAAAAAATAAAGGGGATTCCCATATGCCCCACTCCCTACACCTGCCACATTTTCCCACATTAACAACATCCTTCCTTAGTGTGGTCTATTCATTACAATTGATGGATACATTTTGGAGCAATTGCCACTAAACATGGATAATAGCTTACATTGTAGTTTACACTCTCTCCCACCCAATTTTGTAGGTTATGGCAAGATACATAATGGCTTGCATCTCATTGCATTGTGACCCTTGTACCTTTGTGCTTTCATTTTGTGTTCATCTAATGATTAATAACCTCTAACATCTTTTCATGTAATTTTCAATGCATCTATCTTAGTTGATAAAATTATTGTTCAAATCATTTGTTAAATTTTTATTGGGCTGTCCACTTTATGGAATTTTGAGATAGTGTTATATGTTCTGAAGAGTAATTCTTTAATAATTAAATGAGTGACAAATATTTCTTCCCTGAGTGCAACTTGTTATTCATTGTATTAACATCTAATTCTTACTGCACAGCTTTTCATTTTGATAAAGTTCAATTTGTCATTTACACTGTTGTTTAAGGTTCACAATCTCATATCATATCTAACAATTCTTTACAACTGGAAAGCCATGGAGATTTCCCCCATATTTTATTCTGTATATTTTATGATTTATATTTTGTGTATATTTCTATGATCCATTTGAATGACTTTTGTATAAAGAGTGAGATATAGATTGAGGTTCATGTTCTGTGCATATGGTGTGCCTGTGTGATACGAGTGTTCATAACCTAGGTTAAGGTATTCTTTTAATAAAATTTAGTATCATGGACTATAAATTTCTAAGAAATCATGTATTAATGGTTAGAATTTCTTATTATACATTTATGACTGAAAATATTTCTTAAATATCCTGTACTTGCACTAATAGCTGAGCAAATCAATTGATCAAATTCATCATATGTTCATTTGACATATTTTTTTCAACATCTGGCATTTTGTTATAGCTTGGAAAATGAATGTTAGAAAAGACTATTAGCAAAAAGTTAATTAATCTTAATTTTGTTCCAAATCATTCTCTCTCATAGTGTCTTTTCCCAATCCTTTTTCAAGATTACAAACAACTTCCATATCACACACAAAAGTCTCATATACTCAGTCACACACACACAAACACAAACATGTGCACACAACATCATCTTATTTTACTAAAAAAATGAAACAATCCATGGAAAAATAGCATATTAAATGAAATCAAAGAGAACTATTAATAAATTAGCCAGAGTTCATTGTGTTTGTAAAGAAGAGAATGATTTTCCTTATATTCTAGAAAATTCCATTACTCTAAGATAAATAAAAATTCATAGCCAGTTTAAATCATCAAGGAGAGTTAATCAATGTGACAGCCATGCAATCATTTGCTTGAGAAAAGGAAGGTGCCTCATCAGGGAGAAGTTTCTAGAGAAATGGAAATCAAAGAACAGAGCTGAATAAGGGTTATGTGATTTATAAGATGCAGGGTAAATGCTAATTAGAAGATTAATAATACTTTGTTGCAGAAAATAAATAACTTAAACCATGTCAATAGGGGACTGATTATGAATTCATTTATCTCCGAGAGGCACTTGGGGATATTTGTTAAAATTTCTGGCCTTTCAGAGTCATGTATTTTGTTATTCACGCATGCTTGTGAATGGCGTAAATGGATTTTCCACGTATGTGAGAAGTGTGTATGCAGTTAAATAGAAAGAGGAGCTAGTAGTGCATTCAATAAAGTAAGATTTTATTTAGATCTTATTTTGTCCTAGGCAAATTTCTAGACAAAAGGGAGGTACAAAGATAATAAAGAAAGAAATAGCAGATTACTTTGTGACTCAGTCAAACTAGGAAAATATAGTTCATAAAAAAATTAAGGCCTATTACATAAAATAGAGTAAAATTACATAAGCATAGCAATATAAATACAGGGGTAAAAAGGAAGTACTGTCATACCTGGTTTTATTGTGCTTAAATTTGATGTTTCATAGATATTGCATTTTTTTTTTAAATAAATTGAAGATCTGTGGCAAGCCTGTGTTGAGTAATTATCAGTGAAATTTTTCCAATAGCATGTGTCCACTTCGTGTCTCTGTGTTACATTTTGCTAATCCTTGAAATATTTCAAAACATATTTCATTTTTATCATATCTCTTTTGGTGGTCTGTGGTCAGTGATCTTTGTTATTACTATTGCAATTGTTTTGGGGCAACACCAAAAATGCACCCATACAAGATGGCAAATTTATTTGATAATAGTTATATGTATCCTGACTGTTCTGCCAACTGCTATTCCTATCTCCATCCTTCTCTTCAGGTTTCCCTAGTCCCTGAGATACAACAATATTGGAATCAAGCTCATTAATATTCCTAAAATGACCTCTAAATATTCAAATGAAAGGAAGAGTTGCATCTTTCTCAATTTAAATCAAAAGCTGGAAATGATTAAATTTAGTGAGGAAGGCATGTCGAATGCCAAGATAGGCTGAAAGCTAGGCCTCTTGTGCTAAACAGCCAAACTGTGGATGCAAAGGCAAAGGTATTGAAGTTTCACTCTAGTGAACACAGGAATGTTAAGGAAGCCAAACTACCTTATTTCTGAAATGGAGGAAGTTTTTGTGCTATGGATAGAAGGTCAAAGCAGCCACAATATTTTCTTAAGCCAAAGTTTAATACTGATCGGGTACGTAACTCTCTTTATGACAGTTAAGACTGGTGAGGCATCTTCAGAAAAAATGTTTGAAACCAGCAGAGGTTGATTTGTGAGGTTAAGGAAAGACACCATGGCTATAACGTAAAAGTGCACGGTGAAATAGCAAGGGCTAATGCAGAAGCTGCACCAAGTTAACCAGAAGGACAAGCTAACATAATTGATGAAAATGGCTACACTAAACAACCGATTTTTGGTGTAGATGAAACAGCCTTATATTAGGAGATGCCTTTGAGGACTTTCAAAGCTAGAGAGGAAAATGCAATGCATGGCTTCAGAGCTTTAAAAATAGGTTGACTCTCTTATTAGGGGTTAATGCAGCTAGTGAATTTAACATTGCCAATGTTCATTTACCATTCTGAAAATCCTAGGGACCTTAAGAATTATGCTTAATGTACTCTGCCTGTGATCTATAAATGGAACAGCAAAACCTGGACGACTACATATATGTTGTCAAAATACTGACAAATTACTGAATATTTTAAGCTCATTGTTGAAACCAACTACATAGAGAAGATTCCTTTTAAAATGTTACTACTCATTGACATTATATCTGGTCGTCCAACAGCTCTGATGGAGGTATACAACCATATTAATGTTGTTTTCATGTCTGCTAATATACACTTTCTACAAGGAGTAATTAAAATTTTCAAGGCTTATTCTTTAAGAAATTCATTTCCTAGGATGATAGCTGGCATAAATCATGATTCCTCTGATAGATATGGGCAAAGAAAATTAGAAGTCTTCTGGAAAGTATTCATCATTCTACATGCCATTGAAAACATTCATGATTCTGGGAGGAGGTCAGAGTATCAACATTGAGAAGAATTTGGAAAAAGTTGGTTCTAACACTAATGGATAACTTAAAGGGGTTCATGACTTTAACAGAGGAAGTAATTGCATTTGGGGTGGAAATAGCAAGAGAAATTGAATTAGAAGTGGAACCTGAAGATGTGAAATGAGCTGCTGTAATCTCATGATAAAACTGTAAAGGATGAGGTGTGTATCTTATGGATATGCAAAGGAAATGGTTTCTTGAAATGGAATCCACTCCTTCTGAATATATTTTGAATATTGTTGAAATGACAACAAAGGATTTAGAATATTACATAAACATTTGATAAAGCAGGAACAGGGTTTGAGAGGATTGATTTTAATTTTCAAAGAAATCCTACCATAGGTACAATGCCATCAAACAGCATCACATACTACAGAGAAATCATTCATGAAAGAGTTAATTGATGTAGCAAACTTCATTGTTTTATTTTAAGAAATTGAAAACACTACACCAACCTCATCAACCATTACCCTGATCAGTCAGCAGCTAATGACATAGAGGCAAAACCCAACATTAGCAAACCATTAGGACTGTCTGAGAGCTCAGATGATAGCATTTTTAGCAATATATACATATATATATATATTTTTTAAATTAAGGTATGTACATTTTTTAGACAAATGATAGAATACAGTAAACATAAGTTTTCTTTGCACCAGGAAACCAAAAACTTGTATGACTCACTATTGTGAAATATTCACTTCATCGTGGTAGTCTGGAACCAATCCACAATATCTCTAAGGTAGGCCTGTATTTCTGGTCTGTTGATGCATATGCACCACATAATTGAAGAAGTAGTGTGAACTATATGTAACACCTGACCTTCAAATATAGGAGAAAAGGAATCTAGGAGAGGTAGCAGAAAGAAAATAAAAATAGAGGTTAGAGATCAGACACTATGATCAGAGACTATAGTGAGATGAAATATAGCCAATTTAAACCATCTAAGTAAAGGAAAACAAAAGAAAAATGGTAGGGAAATAGAAAAGTCAACATTGGTCTATTATGGAATATGCCATGCTAAAACTTCACATATGGTAGTCTACATAATCTTACAACCTATTTAGGAAACATAATATCCCAATTTCACATCTATTTCAGAAATGAGTGTAATCTAAACAGAGCAAATTGCCAAAGCTCAGGGATAAAAGTTGTCTAGGTCAATGCTTGATGCAGGTAAATTGGACCTGAAAACCTAAGTAAGATGGTTATGTTCCCCATTAAGACTGCTAAGTCACAGAGCAAGAATAAGAAACAGAAAAGTGGCTCTATCTGATTATTCTTCCATAGCCCGAAGAATACGAATTCAGTGACACTGTTCTGATTTGCCATGAGGTTAGTGTAAGTCCAGAGTATATACTAGACACTTTAATTTATCTGAGATTATATAGAACTTAGTATTAAACATTGAACAGCATTATTAGCCTTGGTTTGATTTATAAACTTAAAAATGATGTAGCTCATAGTGAATGTATTACAGGTCTCAATCATTTAAAAACTTTTTAGTTTAGGGCATTTTAATCGCATCAAATGATATTTAATGAGAGCATATTATAACCATAGGATTTTATAAATATTTTACATGTATTAAATCCCATAAAAATAGTAAGAGTTCTTACTATTCTTATACTCATTTTATATAAGGGCCATTAAGGCATAGGTGGGTTCAATTAATTACACAAAATCATTAAGATATAAAGTAGCAGACCCAAGATATGAACTTGTACTTGTTGCCATATTCCACACTTTGCTATGTTATCCACAGGGCAAATAGACCCAGCCATTTTGTATCTCTGTAAAATAAATGGGGTCTTTCTCCATCTCTGCAGCTTACTACATGGACAAACATAAGCAACTCCCTTACCTTTTCTTTGTTATATAAATTATCTGGAATCCCCAAATCACCCATGAATTTCTATACATAAACCTACACATAAACACATGCAAATAAACGCAGTTTTTTGGAGATAATTTTGAGTATACCTTTTTCCAAACCCTCAAATTCTCTACCAAAAGCCTTTCTTCCCTTTAAAATTAAATGCCTAGAGAAAATTTATGCTAGGAAATTTCTACAAATATGTGTCAACTACATTTTGAAAGAAGAGAAAAGATTGAGGTAAAAAAAAAAAAAGGAGAAAGAAGAAGAAGATTGGAGAAAACTGAAGAAAAAATAATTGCTGAGAAGTGGGAAGTATGACTAAGTTCATAAGATATGGATAGTTTGAAATCCCAACAATGGCAAATATATCTGTTTCTTCAGATTCTTTAACTATGTATCATGTCTATTGTAAAGAAAATGTAAAAGTGAAATTCATAAGCTTAATTTTTTGATGGATATAGAGTAAAATGTTAAAATACCATAATTTAAGCTAGACTACATTACAGGCACATTATTAGATATTTACATATGTCCATTAATTTGTCTTCAGTACCACCTGGTGTAAGTTTAATATTAACTCAATATTTATTGGAAAATATATTTACATTATCGGTATATATATATATTGGTTTATTACAAATAAAACCCAAGTTTGCACAAATGCTAAGGGAAAGTCTCAATCTGTGAATGATTCTAAAACTCAAACATTTTTCACTTTGCTTAAATATTTTCTCTCATATGCAAATACAGCTAAATACCTTAATTTTTCCCAAAAATTCTTATCCATATTTCCTGAATGGAATCTCCTGATAATAGCTAATAGGAATGTATTCCAAAGGAATGTAAAGTTGCAAATTCAGAAATACTAAGATCAAATTTCATATAAAACATGGGGATATTTGAAGCCCCAATGATTTTAACCCAAAACTTTTCCTTTAAATTGGTGAGTATTAAAGATCATGTTCACTTCTGCTACAACAATTTAGTCTTCTTTGTCAAGGGGGTTCTTCAAACTGTATTCCTGTATGTTTCTGGACTGTGCAATGAAACAAGCAAATTGATGTGGACAGCCTCATACTCTTAACAAGATTTTTTCCCTCAAAAAAGAATGTTTTAGGATACCCTTGCTTGCTTGTTAAATCTTAAAAGGCACAAGAAGGACCAGAAGGAAAAATCTCCCAAGTGCTTTTTGAAGCAGTAAAATATATGTTCTTATAGTTACAGAATTAAAGCTACCACTATTATAATGACCATATGGAATGCTTTAAAGATTTTACTCCTATATTCATTTATTCAAGGCCATCATATAATAGGTTCAGGAATACTGTTATGTTATGAGACTGATGAAATAATATGGATATCTTGTTTTCCTTCTGTCCTCTACCCTAGACTAATCTCAAAGAATATATTTGTTTACCATGTTATATTATATATACCTTAGAATTTTTGACTTCTTCTTTATCATCTAACTTCATTAATATACTGATTGATTTTCAAAAGAGCATTTAAATTTTCCTCAGCAACACAAAACTGTTGCCATTATTATGGAGATTATAAGACATTTCAAGAAATTTATTTATACCCATTTGGAAGTTTAAAGTCATATATACTGTTTTGCTTACTAGGTATCAGCCAGTAGTAAGGTAATAGAATTAGGAAAGTACACAATGCAAAATCAAATTTTATTATATTAGCTTTTGTTTTTGATGTGATTTTCTTATATTTTCCATGGGGTGGGATAGAGGGACAATTCCATTAGAATCTAAACGGGACAAGGTTGAGTTAACCTTATCCTGTCATTCAGAGGAAACTATCCACATAAGTCCAGGCAAGGTCTCTCATATTTATTTTATTTTATCATTTTTCCCCCTTTCTCAAGCATTTCCACTACTCATCACCTTGGCATACATTATACTCAATGTGTCAGTGTTCTCAATGTGGCATACATTATACTCAATGTGTCAGTGTTGCTAAGTTTATTTCACCCTTGTTGAAATATCTTTTCAAAACATAGGTTCATTTTTAATTGGGTTGTACAATTTTTTATTGTGCTCATTTTTATTGGTCAGTTCAATAATTTCTTATTCATATGTAATACATATTTATATATTCTAAATAGTAGTTCTTTGATGACTATATGGCTTTCAAATATATTCTCCTAGAGCATATTTATTTTTTTCCTTCCATTTACAATCTCTTTCTTGTAGCAAAATTTTTGACCTTTTTAAAATTCATTTATCATGCCTCTTTTTTTCTGGATTATACTTTTGTATTGACTCTAACATTTCTTTGTCTAATCCAAGGACCTAATGATTTTCTTCTATATTTCATTCTAAATACTTCATATTTTATAGTTTATGTAGAAATTTATGATCCATTTTGAATCAATGTACATGTAATGTGTGAGCTACAGGTCAATGTTAATTTGCTGCATGTATGTATGCCCAACTGTTCCACCAACATTTGCTGAAACACTATCAATTCCCCAAGGAATAACTTATAGTCCATTGCTTAGACTTAGTAGATCATGTATGTGTAGATCTAATTGTGAACTCTTTAGAGGCTTGACTATTTTAATTGTTCATCTATGAAATTACCAGAACTATTTGATTACTGTTGGTTTATACAATTCCTTGAAATCAAGAAATATTGATTTATGTCTCTTATAAATTTGAAGTGGACTGACCCAGATGCTTTACATTTCCATAAAAATATTATAATTAGCTTAAAATACTAAAAAAAAAAAAAAAAAAAAAAAAAAGCCCATTTGTGTTTTAAGGGGAAGATAGCATTGATGCCAGGAATTAATTCCATAGGTATTACAAGTGACATCTGATAAACAGTTGAGTTGGATCCAAGATGAGGGAGTAGGGGTCAGCAGACTGTACTCAGCCTCCAGAAGCAGTGGGAAGACTGATGGGCTTATTAAGCATAGGGGAACTCTCATGGCTCTGGGGGAGAGTGGATGGCCAGTG
>JAKSZT010054425.1:69382-93729 GCA_026826555.1 Tolypeutes matacus | reverse complement strand
TATGTTTATTACAACCAAAGCCCAAGTTTACACAAATGCTAAGGGAAAGACTCAATATGGACCTTTTGAATGATTCTAAAACCCAAACATTTATCACTATGCTTAAATAGTTTTTCTCAAATACAAATACAGGCTAAAACTTTAATTTGTTCCCAAATTGTCATCCATATTTACTGAATGGTCTCTCCTGAAAATAGCTAACAGGAATGTATTCCAAAGGAATATAAACTGACAAATTTGGAAATACTAAGATCAAATTTAATAAAAAACAAAGAAGCATTTGAGGTCACAATGATTTAATCTCAAAACTTTATTTTTTATTTAGTGAATACTAACCATCATGTTCAGTTCTTCTACAACAATTTACTCTTCTTTGTCAAGAGGTCCTTCAGACTGGGTTCTTGTCTATTTTTGGATTGTGCTATGGACTAACAAATTGATGTGGAAAGCTTTGGACTCTTATGTAAATCTGCCATCAAAAAGCATCTTTTGGGGAACCCTTGCTCAGAACCCTTTAAATTAAAAGGCACAAGAAGGACCACATGGAAAATCTCCCATGTGATTTTTGAAGCAGCCAAATATACATACTTATAATTAAATAAATAAAGCCAATACTAATATAGTTGTCATATAGACTGCTTTAAGGCTTGTTTCTCTTGCATTCATTTCTTCAGGGCCATCATACAAAAGGTTCAGGAATACTGTTATGTATGACACTGATGAGATATTATAGATATTTGTTTTTCTATCTGTCCTCTATCCTAGAATTATCATCTTAAAGGCTATAGTCACTAATTTTTTTTTTACCATGGTATGTAATACATACTTAAGAAATGTTGAATTCTTCTTTATCATCTAACTGCATTAATGTGACGATAGAGTTTCAAAAGAGCATTACAATTTTCCTTAGCAACACAAAATTGTTGCCATTATGATGGAGATTGGAAACATTTCTAGAAATCTAATTATACCCATTTGAAAGTCCACAATGAGGTACGCTTTTGAGTTACTAGGTAACTGTGAGTAATAGGGTAGTTAGAATTAGGAAAATCCACAATTATTAATCAATTTTTATTGAGTCAGCTTTTATTTTTGATGTTTGTCTTACTTTCCCGCTAGGTTGGGGGAGAGAGACAGTGCCAGTAGAATCTAAAGGTAACAGAGTAGAATTAATCTACCCCTTTGTTTAAAGCACACTATACACATGGATCCTTGCCAGGTTCCTAATGCTTACTTTATTTTACATGATTTTTCCTTATTCATGCATTTCTCCTGTTCCTTGCCTGGCAACCCACTGTACTCTATGTGCTAGACAGGGTTCTCCAGGGGAAAAAACCTTGCAGGATATGTGTGTTGTGTGCCTGTGTCTGTGTGTATGTATATATATGTGTGTGTGTATATACATATATGTGTGTGTATATGTAAATAACTTTAAAATTAGGGAAAAAGGTAACAATAAATAATTATATATATTTGGAAATTAAGAGTATATTCTGCTAAATATATTATTTAATAAACAATATTAGAAAAGTTTGTAAATACCTAACATTAAATGATAATGAATTGTTTTCCATTCTGACATGTTAAGCGCTTGGATAATCATCACTTCCACCCTCTCAACAAGAAAAAAGCTGAAAAACTGCATATTAACAAATCTGAGATCCTTCATAGAAGGGGGTTTCCAGGGAAAACTCCCTCTTGGAAAACTGGAGAGATAGGCAGATAAAAAACAATCAGAGGACAACCTCTAACTCCCAAAGAAGCCCCTGTATTTCAACTGCTCATCCCCTCCCTACCCCAAAAGTGTCAAGTGGCCACTGGCTCCACCTCACTGTTATAATTTCTTCCATTGCTAGAATCACCATACGTGAACAAGAGAATACCATCAAGTCCACTCTAGTCCATAGTTCTTCCCCCAATCCTGAGGGGACTGGGATGGTGATGTCCACTCCAACTCCAAGTGAGAGAAGGCTTATATCCCATGGATATGGTGGGTGGGATGATCCTGCCTGCAGATGCAGGCACTCTCCATTCCCTGGGATGGCCATTGCCTATCGTTGTCTCCTCACCAACATTTTTGTAAGCAAATACACATATATGCATATATATATATATATATCATTTTGCAAATGTTTGTATGTATTGTGAGAATTTTGATTTTTACCCACAATAAAAATAAATAAAAAATTAAAAAAAAAATCACAATTTACCTGGAGCAGAAACCGCAGGTTTAGTCAGCCCCAGGAAGGAAAAGTAAAGTGTAATTGATGAATCTCTGGAGTCCAAGCATGCACTAGATTGAAAGACAAAATTTGTAGGCAGCCCTGCCTTAGGGGCACCCCACACTTTCATAAGTCTTACCTCCAGGAGCTCCATCTGATTTCAATTCTGAATTTCAGAGAAAAAACTCCTTCTGTGTCTAGCAGGGTAGTTGAAAACTGACCAATCTGAAATAAAACCAGAGCAGACTCTTCTCATTTATAAATGCCTACCCTCAAGGGAAACCAAGGTGTGTATTTCCAGAGTCTAACCTGCATGGGGGAAGGGGAATACCAAACATCAGTTCTTTCTAGCCTTCCTATATCACCTAAGGATTGAAAAAAAACATTGATATTATGCTGTTCCACCTCTTCCTCAACACTTTATATGATCAATCTTTAATTTTAGTCACTCAAGTGGTAAGAAGCAGTATCATTTTCATTTACATTATGACTAATGATGTTTAGCATTATTTCTTGTATTACTTGCAAAAAAGTTTAATCTTTTTTAATGACGTATACATTCAAAACATTGGTTCAATTGTAATTGGGTTGTTCAATTTTTCTTATTAATATGTAAAATATTTTATATATTTTAAATAATAGTTCTTTTTAAAAACTGTTTTTCAAATACTTTCTCCTAATGTATAACTTCTATTTGCATTCTATTTATAAGCTCCTTCTTACTAATTTTTTCAAATTCTTTTATCGTGCTTTTTTTTTCTTTTTTTTTTTTTAAACATGGGGGCCAGAGATTGAACCCCAGATCACATATATGGGAAGCCGGAGCTCAACCACTGAGCCACATGGGCTTCCCCCTTTCTTTTCCAGATCATGGTTTTTTACTGTATCTATCAACTCTTTTGCCAGTTTGTGGACTGGAAGATATTCATCTAGGTTTCATTCTTTAAAAATACTTTTATATTTTGTATAGGCATCTATGATCCATTTTGAATTAATGTGTTTCTAATATGTGATGGTTCATTATCTGATATAGATGTCCAATTTTTTCCACCAATATTTGTTGAAAACACTATACTTTCTCCACAGAATTGCCTACAGTCCTTTGCTTAGATCCAGTTGACCAAATAGGTGTGGATCTAATTCTGGATTCACAGTCCAATACAAAGACTGTGTATTTTTGTGAAAATACCACGCAAATTTGATTACTGTAGGTTTATGATATGCCTTGAAATTATGAAATATGATTTCTCCAAATTTATTCCTTTATAAATTCATGTGGGCTGATCTATATGAATTGTATTTCCATGTAAATGTTAAAATTATATTCTAAAATTCTAAAAAGAAAAGATAGTTTGTGTTTTTTAGGGAGAATAGCACTGAATCTAGGAATTAATTTTGTGGGTGGTACAAATGACATCTTAAAAATGTTGAGTTGTTTCACTTATGAGTACAGAGTGTTTCTCCATTCATTAAGGTGTTGTTCAATTTCCCTCTTCAAAGTTATATAGTTTTCTGTGTAGATGCCTTGCATATACTGTGCCAAACATCATTAACTACTAAGTTTTAAATCTTAAATATTAACATATTAAGGATTTTAAAGATTTTATAATAGAATTTTAAAAATTCAATTTCTGATTACTTGTTACAAATAGTCTTTGCAATCAATTTTTGAATATTGCTCTCACAACTTTCAAACCTGCTAAGCTCAGTTTTTAATTTAAAAATATTACATCATCTAGATTAGATAAGAAGAAGAAAAACCATCTGTATTTACTGGTGATTTGGTTGTCTAACTAGTAAATCTTAAATTCTATAAAGAAATTCTATTATATTTTATGAGTATAAGAGAAATGCTGGCCTAATAGAGTGAGTTCAGATACTGTTCATTCACTTCTGTTCTTTTTTCTGGAAGTGTTTGAGTAGAATTGGTAGTATTTGCATATTAATGTTTGACAGAATTCCTAAATGTAGCTATTTGGATCTGGGGTTTATTTGAGGGAAACTTTGAAAAAAAAAACAAATTCTATTTCTTTAAGATATATTAGACTATTGAAATGATCTGCTATTTATTTTAATGTGCTTTTTAAATATATAGCATTCAAAGAATTTGCCAATTCTCAGTTGTTGAATTTATTGACATTAATGTGTTTATAATAGCCCCTTATATTCCTTTTAAAATCTGTACATTGTATAATGTTAACACCTCTGTCATTAAGAAATAAAATGTTTAGTAATAAGTGATCTAAGTGCCATAAGTATCAAAATGTAAAAGCAAATTAAATCAAGGATATAATAAAAACAAGGAAAGAATTCACGGACATATCTAACATTTCTAAATAGAGAATAGCAGCAAAGACAAAAAATTGGTTCTAAGAAAAGATTAATAAAAGTCTGAAAACTTTACCTTGATCAATGAAAAGAGAGAAAAAACCCAAAGTCAATCAGTTGCTATTATACTATATTATACTATACTATAGCCAATCAGTTGCTACTAACTATTATATTTTGCTCCTAGTGGTGAAAAAATGTACAGACACCTTAAAATACTATTTGAGGATAACCATTAAGTCTATCATAAATTATGACCCAAGTATTCTACTTCTAGATATTTATTTACAAAATCATTATTTGCATGGCAATCATCAAAGTACCATCAGTTAGGATTAGTTGAAAGTTTCATACCTGGTCATAGCAGGAAAAATGAGTTCAATGAGCATATCTTAACACCTCTAGAAATTAGTGCTCTTCCTTGCAATAAATTTTAAAGAGCAAATGAGACAATTAATTTCATAAAGGGATAAATAAATTACCATTGGGATTAAAATGAGATCTATTATACTGATATTTTTTATTTCTCAATTGATTTTGTAGGTCAGTAAAGGGTATATGGATAAATATCAAATAAAAATTTAAAATTTTTGATTAAACTACAGATTTAACTTCTCATTTACCACAGAATGTGGCAATATGTCACCATATGGCCTTCCAGGCAGGCCTGAAATTTCACTAAAACAATTACTAAATTTTTAATTTAGAATCCACTGTTCAATATATCACTTCATTAAATGCTTTGACATAGATGATTTTTTTGCAAGTATCCTACTTAGTCCATGTCAGTAGCCCACAAAATTATGTTTCCAAATCATTTTGCATGATATAATTAGTATTTGATTTGTAGTTTCCTGAAACTTCTAAGTCCTATTATCCTCATGCATTGCATTCATGATAGCATGGAATAATTAACTTTGAGGTCGTTTCTATTTTTTTATTCCACATTAATTGTGTTATTCCTTCAAAAATAATACTCGACACCTGTGATGGTGAAGTACATGTGTCAAGTGGCCAGGTTATGGTGCCCAGCTGTATAATAACAAAAGCAATCTTCTGATTGTTACTGTGAGACTATTTCATGGATTAAAATAATCAGTAAATTTATTGCATCTCTGGCTGATCATATCTACAACCAACTGAAGAGATTGCCTTCAACAATAAGAAAAGTCCCATCCAATCAGTTGAAGGCCTTTAAAGGAGAAATAATGATTTCAGCAGGCAGAAGGGAGAATTTTCATCTCTAATTCAGTCAGTCCATCATCTACTGGGATATTCATTGAAAATCTTCATTGGAGTTCCCAATTTTCAGCCTGTCTTAGAGAATTTGGAATTGCCCATTTCCACAATATTTTGAGCCAATTCCTATCGAAAATCTCATAATATTTACATAATATGCATATTAATGTATATTATATATATGTAATATTTATATATTTAGTTCTTTTCCCTAAAGACCCTGATTTTTACAACACCAATACATTCTCATGACATTTGTCATCTCCGAATTTCTCAAAGTATAAATTATAGGATTGAACATAGGTACAGTAATGGTGTAAAATAGTACACTTATTTTATTCTTAGGGTATGTATTAAGTAGTCTAAGATTAGCAAACATTGAAGGCCCTAAAAACTACACAGAGTGATATGAGACCCCCAGGTAGAGAGAGTTTGCACCTTCTCACAAATGAATCAATTCATAGGTGAATAATGTAATGACTTAAGAAACAAATAAGACAACACAAGTTACTAAGGCAACCGTACTTGAATGCACAACCACAAGGACACCAGTGATATAGGTATCATTATAGGAAACATTCAGCAATGAGAAGATATTGCAGAAATAGTGATACTTTAATCTGTCCACAAAAGGGTAACTGGATTGTTATAGATAATTAAGGAATGGATGGATAGCCCCACCACATGCCCAAGCAGCTAGGACTAGAAGATTGCCTTTGGCACTGTTCATGATAATAATGTAATGCAGAAGGTTGCAGATGACAATGTATCTATCAAAGGACATGGAAGCAATAATTCATACTCAATACCTCCAAAGAAGTGTGTGGCAAAGACCAGAAACTTACAATTATTGTAGGAGATGGCTTTATCCTCACTAATAAGTCACCAGACAGTTTAGCTGAAACACTATATCACCTATGTCCATACAGGACAAATGGCTGAAGAAAGAATACATGGGTTGGTGAAAAAGAAAGCTGCATTGAATGGAGAAAAGGAACAGAATGTTTCCTACTAAGAAGGAAACAAAACAAAATAAGAAAAACAAAATATTTATATATTATGGCCATAGGAAATCTCAAAGTGACAAATTGTGAGATGTTCTTGTCCCTTTCCATATATTTCAATTGGGTTAATATCATAAAACATATTTTATTCCTGTAAATTATATTATTTATAAAACAACAAAAGTTTAATTTACCTAATGAAAGTAAAGTATTTTGCCTATTTTTAAGTGTATTGCCTTAGCCATAGCATCAAATTTCCTTCTCAGCATAATATGGAGCACTTTCCTGAATGGTTCAAAAATGAATCAGAAAATCCAAATGTTTAAAACACCATTGTTTAATTTGGCAAATTTTAATTTGCTAAAGCTACTGAGAAAATAAGTATCAGGTACAGAGTGTTTTGTAGTTAAGCGTAACCATATATTGAATAATTAAGTAGTGGTTCACTGTCCTACACTTTAATTATTACAACTGATACAGATTGTTTGTTAATGAAGTGGTATATTGTTAATTATCAAATGCATTTATTTACCTAAAATAAATTGATTTAAATAATACAATATGTGGGTTGATGAACTACTTTAACATGATCACTGGATTAATCTAAGTCCACAATTTCCAATAAAAATGAGTCAGATCACAGGAATCTCAGGAATTTTTCAGAATCACTAAGTTATACACTGTTGATACTAGAAGACAGAATCAGGTTTCTCACTCAGTTTGGTGCCTTATCTCATGTGTAAGAGCAGAACTGGATATGGGGAGAGTGTCATGGGATACAGCAGTGGGAGAAACTGATCACTTTTTTAAAAAAGTTATGGAATTTGACAACCTACCTGATCACTCAGTCTTCCCGAATATTTGTGCAAAGCTTTAACTGGTAGTTAATATAAATATATGGTTGAGAATTCTCAGACACTGAATCATTTTAAAATAATTATACTGAAGTTTTACCTAATGTACATTCTGTAGGTCAAATTCTTGCTTGTTGTCTAGAACATTATAAGTGCTTAATACACAATAGCTCCTAAAATCCCATCCTGAATTCTGAGGGAACATGCTACTATGATCATTGCTGTTAACAGAGATGAAAGGGAAATGTGAGTAGATTCAGGTGAGAAGAATCATTGGCATTAATATGTATAATATTTTTGACAAGAGAAATAGAAGCAAATCTCTATAAAAAATTGAAATCATAAATGATGACAAGAAAGATATATTAGACAACCACTGTGTAAGTGGTTAAAACAATAACAAGAAAATCAGAGGTGTGTTAAATAAACTGAGTAGTTGACAACATTCAGCTCATTGCTTAAGCTCCCTAAATATCATTTTTGTCAATTATAGAATTATGAAATCATTCATAATTCAGAAACAAGGGGAATACATGAGGTAGTATGAAATACCCTATTATCACACATGGTTAATGCCAAGTATTTTTTAAAATTTTTTTACTCTTTTTTTGAGCAGCTCCGCAACTTCTAAAATTTTCCTGTACATATATACACAAATTCAAATTAAGAAGCAAGTAAGAAAAGAAAATAAAGAAACAAAACAGAGTTAATGAGGGTGATGAAGTAAATTTCAATTTTTACAATCCATTAGTGAAAAAAAGATTCTAATGATAGACTGACTGTTTTAGGATCATTCTTAACACTAATTCCTAGTCTGATTTTTTCTATTACCATAAAAATATTGTGAAATTGTCACTTTATTTCTTTGATAGATTGATTACATATTGTGCAAGCTCTTTATGTGTGCTGCAGCAATAGATTTCCTAATGTTAAATTATAGTTTCTAAGTTCAATTTTTCTCCTAGTTGTATCAGAACATGCCATTTTTTAAACTTTCCTCAGTTTACACAGATGAATTGAATGTACTTTAAGAAGGCAGGCTCTTTATAACAGATGAAATTCAACTTATTATTGATTGGAAACATAAATGGATATATTCCTTGATAAGAATATTAAGGAAGATACATGAACACTAGAAAGTGACTCTGAATTCACTGCCAACCTGAAATTTTCATTAACTTAACTCTACTATTCTCAACTGGAATATGGTTTGCGTGTAATGTGCTACTAAAACTAAAGTGTGTTAAAACAGTTTTATAGTAATCGAGTTATCTTATGCTACAAGAGAATTTATGGTCCTAAGAATGAAATTAAAGGGAATAAATGCAAACAGCACACAAATCACCTAAAACATGACTCTTGTCACTTACTTTACCAAGCTCACCATATAATTTATTGACCATCAAGTCTGAGTGTGCTTCATGTTATATTTAGTCTGCATCAGGAAGAATTCCCCAAGATACTCACTCTGCTAATTCTTCTCCATTACCTAAATATAAAGTAAATGCAGAGAATTACCAGTACCTGAAACACAAGTAGGTTAATTCTTAAAATTATTTGGAAAACTCAAAGTGCCTTAGGAACTTCTAGATATTTGCCAGGGGAGTGGACTTTAAATACCCGCTAAACCCTTCAGGGTTGCAAGGAGGTCTGAATCCTTATACAATGGAGAAGCAAGCTGGGAGTTTTGAATGCAGGTTTACCATCTGCACACTAGCTCAAACTAAAATTCAATCAAAAAGATTTTGAGAGACCCACAGGTGCTAACACATGTATTTATGTCCTAGGAATCATCTATTTATTGCCTAAAAGTATTCTGGTCTAGAAGAGCAGAACATAAACTTTTGTGACACAGTAGAAATTAATAGGTCTTTGAATTATATTCCCAGAGACATATCAAACCAGATCCTCACTAAGTAACACTAAGTCACTGTCCATGGTAATGTCCCTCATGACTCTTGTCACTTACTTTACAATCTTGATTTGGTCTGGCTCACGCACCAATTCTCTGGAGGTCCCCAAATGCTACAGTCAGACCCAGAGCAGGTCAGGAGACTTGTTAGCTCTGTGCTAAGATAGCTTTATGAAGAAAGGAGGAAAGATAATGTAGCCTGGATTGGTATTAGGTTAGGTGCCAGGAACGTATGACACAAGGAAGGACAAAGAGAACTAAAGACAGACATCACAATCCAGATATGGTTCATTATCAAAACTAATCTAGATGTGTAGAACTAGGTAGATAAATAAAATTAGTGACTAATGAGATCATGGATGCATCCAGGTTATTTGTTGATCCAGGAACTAACATTTCTGGAATAGATCGTTGTGGAATGGAAGAGGGAAGGTAATGAAAGAAAAAAAAAGAATAAAAATTTCCCTTCATAGGCATATCTTGGGTGAAGGGGATATCATTATGTGAGAACATAATGAAAATGTCAGAAGAAATGAGCATTCAAAACACAAGGCTTTTATTCTGTTTACCATGTGATTATTTCCCCTTTATCACTGCATTAGTGCAGGTTGTATATGCACAGTCTCAAATGCACACACTGATTTTCAGTGAGCTCTTCTCTCTCTTCCATACACAAAAACATACAGGAAAGATTTTGTCATAGATTTGAAACTTCAGGAAATCAGCATTTCAGAGTACCTTGTCTAGTTCAGACCAGCATTCTTAGAAAAATGCAAGAAATATTGATTTGTTGAGAAATTATTGAGCACATTAAGTTCATTATATCAATTATTCCTCACTATAATGCCTATTTTGAAATATTTATTATGAGCTCTATTATTCACATAAGGACACTGAACCATCTAGTTGTTATGAACCAACTCAAACAGCTAACAAGCATAGAGCAAGACTCTATGTCCTCCATTCAGTGAAATAAATGTGTATTTCTAAGTTAATGCTTGCTTTCAGGCTTTGAATGTTAAGGAACCCTGATTAAATGAAGGATTCTAGCACTTTCAATGAATGATAAAAGAACCCAGTGCTTTTTCACCCACTTCAACACAATGTCTTTAATCAAGATCACCAGTATTAACCCACAGAAGCAGCTAGCTGCTCATACCTCTAACTATCCTCCCTGTCCAAACACACAACTAGACATGCCTTAAAAACCAGAAGTAGTTAGCTCTACATACTTCTAAACACACTCCATTCTCAAACACATATCCGGATATACCCTAGAAATGTATGAAGGTACCTCATGCACATTGTGGTAAATTACAGATTCAAACCTGAATTCATTTCTGGTCACCTCAGCTTTTGTTGCCTCAAAAATTTTAATTCTGATGTGGTAAAATTTATATCTTTTAAAATGTGTCATGATTTTGACATTATCTTAAGGACTTATTGCCTAATCCAAGGTCAGAAAGATTTTCACTCCTATTTTGTTCTAAATATTGTGAACATTTACATTTATGTTTAGTCTAAGATCCGTTTTGAATTAATTTTGTGCAATGACTGAGGTATAGGTTGGTGTCCAATCTTTTGTATATGTGGATATACAATTGTTCTGTCACAATTTATTGAAAAGACTGTCTTTTCTCCACTGATTTCCTACACACCTTTGCTGAGATTTAGTTGAGGATATATGTGCCAATCTACTACTACACTTTCTAGCCTTTTCCAATGCCAACTTGACCATCTTAAAGAAAACTCCATGCCATAGCTTTATAAAACACTTTGCTATCAGGTAAGGTAAGTTCAATTTTTATTTTCCTTTTTAAATTATGGGGATAATTTAGATCCATTGAATTTCCATATTTATATGAAAAGAATTTTGTGAATTTATGAAAATAATACCTGTTTGGATTTTGTTTGGGATTACATTGACCTAGAGATTAATAGAAGAAGAGTTTAAATATTATAACATTTGAAACACCAAATCAATGGAAACAATATTTCACTCTATTTAGTAAGGTCTTTCTCTTCTCTCAGCATAGTTCCATAGCTTTAATGTATATATCTAGTATGATGTTATATCACATTTATCCTTAACTATTTTGTGTTTTATATCTGTTATAACTGACTGTTGCATGTTAAATTGTGCCCCCCCATATATGTATATGTCTTAATACTTGGTTTTGTGAATGTCACCTTATTTGGAAATAGAGCCTTTGAGGATGGAATTAGTTAAGATGAGATGAAACTGGATTAGGTTGGGCCCTAATCTAATATGACATCCTTGAAAGAAGAGGGAAATCATAACAGAGACAGAAACAGGGGAAGAGGAAGGTTATCCTTGTGAAGATGGAGACAGAATGTGGAAAGATGCATGTACAAGCCAAGGAATACCAAGGATTGCCAGCAAACACCAGAAGCTAGAGGATATAAGGAAAGATTCTCCCTTACAGGTTTCTGAGGCAGTGCAGCCCTGCTGACTAATTGATTTTTTATTTCTACCTCTAAAAGTGTTCAACACTAAATTTGGGTTGTTTGAAGCAACCTAGTTTGTGGTACTTTGTTATGGCTGCTTAGGAATTTAAAAGAGTGGCATTTTAAAAATTCAATTTCTGAATTATTTTTAATAGTATAAAAACTGTAATTGACTTTTGAATTTGTGGCTTCCTCTGAAATCCCACTAAACTTACTTATTAAAAGTCACCCAGATTATATAGTTATAATAAAATTGTCCTTATTCAGAAATATTACCATTTTTATAGAAAAGATGAAGTAATATATAGGCCCACCCATAACTTATATTAATCAGACAAATACTGGTATAATAGGATGAGATCTGAAGAGTTTGTTTTTTATTGGTATTATGTGTTCTTTAATATTTGGTAGAATGAATTAGTGAGATTTCCTGATGAGTTTTCCCCCTGGGAAGATTTAACACAACAAATTCATCCCTTTAAAAGATGCAGGGCTATTGAGATTGTTCCATGTTCTTTATGAGCTTTTTTTATTCAAGGAAATTTTTTTTTTTCATTCTATTTGGGTAGTTGAATTTATTTGTCTTCATGAAAAAATTATAATTTACTCTTAGTTACACTTTATAATCTAAAGATATATAGTGAAATCAACAACTATGATTAAGATACAAACAAGTTTGTTAACTAAATTTCTAAGTATCATAGGTATTAAGAATCAGAAAAATAAAAGAAAATGAAATTCAAAAAAGAATTAAATAAAGATATGCTAAAATAAAGAATGAAAAAAATGACTTCATTTACAGTCCTAAATAGTGAATATTCATAAAACCAAGTTATTTCTTGTAAAGATTAAGAAAATTAAGAAGTATTTAGCTTGACCAGTCAAGAGAATAGAGCAAAAATTGACAAGTTACCTATATGAAGAATGGAAATCTATTAAGTTCCTGGCAGTAGAGCAAAATTGTTCAAAAACATTGAAATACTTTAGAATAACATACCACAGGTACTGAACATTTTGATCTAACAAATTTTGTCACAATTATTGATGTACAATAACATAATTTTACATTATCAGCAATGGTAGAGATGTAGTTATATCTGATCTCCTCTTACTTGTCAGAAATAATAATTTGAATGCACATGTTGTTCATATATCCAGCATACTTCATCTTAATTACAATCAATTTTAAAAAACACAAAACCACAAGTGAAGCTCAAAGAGAAAATAAATTAATTACCCCTGGACTGAGGGCGAGATTACATGTTTATTTCAGGATCAGACACCCAAAACACTAAAGTCAGTGTCTTTTCCAATATGTATCAACTGCATGAGGCATGGAAAAGAATCTCACCAAACTGCAAGAGTATTCTGGAAAATCTAACATTTCAAAAACTTATTTGAAATGAGCATAAAGATTCTCCTTTGTAATTCTCTCAATTTGGAACCAGAGGTGAATTCAATTTTAGTTTGTAATTAGGTTGAATTGGAGGAAGAGCTTAAGACAAACATATTTACATGAAGGATTAAGGAAGATCTATGAATAATAGTTATTCCAAGAAAAGAAGGAGTCATCAAGAAAGTCTTGACCTAATTAAAAAAACTCAGAATTAGAAGAAAATAAATATGTTTAAGTTTTGACCTAGTGCAAAGGCTCAGCATTGGAAGAAAATAAATACATTTAAGTAAAATCTTATGTGTAATTGTGGTGCTATGACATTATTTGACATAGGTCATCTCAGAAATTTTTCATAATAAATAAAAGTGAAGTAAGCAACACAAAAACCATAAAATGTTTGGGGAAAACAATGCTAAAAGAAATCTTGAAGTTAAATTTATCAGAAAGATGGGTACCACTGGCAGGCTGGTAGGAATTTCAGACATGGTACCAAGACCAAGGGTTTCCCAAGCTTCTTCCTCCCTTTTGATAGAAAATTACTAAACCTATGTCTCCCTCTCTCATCTCATCAATAGGAAGCTCCAGCTGATGAGGGTATTGTTTACCAATACTTTGTTAAAATCAGTTACCATTACAGAAAGAACAGATGCTGCTGCTACCAGAAAGACAATGCAGCAGACAGATTAAAAAGTGAATTTCAAATTTAGAGAGTCTGATGAAAACATCTGATTAGTAAACTGCTTAACTCCTATGGGAATTGTACATAAATTCTCTGATATTCTAATAAGAAGATTGTATTAGTCAGGGTTCTCTAGAGAAACAGAACTGACAGGAGATATCAGTAAATAGTATCTGATTTTATAAAATTACGCTGCTTTAAAGCATACACAGCCTCCTAGAGAACAATTTCCACAGCCCTGAAAGGTATTGCAAACTAGCTGGCACAATAATTGAGTCTTCAAAAAGTCATTCTACCATTCTACCAATCCAGCTGCTTCAGAATGATGGGAAACAAGGTAAGACCAGTGAATTCCAAGAGCATGTGACCATTTCCAAACATCATATGCTATGAAGTGGGTTTCTTCAACTGAATCAATTTTGTGTGGAATGCCATGGCAAAGGATAAAACACTAAGTCCATGGATAGCAGTTTCAGAAGAAGAATCGCCTACAGAAAAGGCAAAGCCATATCTGGAGTATGTGTCTATAGCAGTTAGAACAAATTGCTTCCCTTTTCATGATGAAAGTAGCCCAACGTAATCAACCTGCCATCAGGTTGCCAGTTGTTTGGAAATTGCATGGAAAAAAAAAAACTGCTTTTTGGGCTCACTTAACTCAAACTCCTGGGAGAAAATCTGTACTGCATTAATGAGTCCCTGACCTGATTTTCATCATTTAAGCCAGGCAATTTTAAAGACAGAATAAGTTTAACTAAATATCAAAGGAGAGCTGTGGGGAAAAAAGAAAAGAAATAGGCAAGAGAGAGAAATTGGTCATCAGAGTATATTCACCAACATATTCAGATGCCTAAACATCAGCAAAAAATTACAAACCATAATAGGAAACAGGAAGAGATGGCTCAGCTGAAGGAATAATCCATGTATCCCGAAGATACAGGATTTAAGACAATCAATCAATCAATCAATGATAACCACACAACTCTCCTAAATCAATACAAAGAACTGAAAGAAAATATGATGGAGTAGAAAAGTATACTAAGAAGACACTGGGTGAGCATAAAGGACAATTTGAAAGCCTTCAAAGAAAAGTAACAGACTTCATGGGGATGAAAGACACAATGGATGGGAATAAATGTACTTTAGAGGCACATAAAAGCAAATCTGAATGGCTAAAAAGACGTAATTAGTGATTTTCAAAGACAGAATAACTGAACTGCAAAAAACAGGAGAACAGAAAGAGAAGAGATTGGAAAAAATGGAACAGGGTTTCAGGGAATCGAATGACAATACAAAACATGCAAACATATGTGCTATCAGTGTCACAGAAAAAAAAAAAGAATGGAATAAGGGCAGAAAGAATATTTAAGGAAACAATGACTGAAAACTTCCCAATCTTAAATATCAATATCCAAGAAGAACAACACACTGCAATCAGAATAAATCCAAATAGACCTACCCTGAGACATTTACTAATGACAAATATCAGAGATATTTGACATTATCAGAGATATTATCAGAATGACAGATATCATTATCAGAATGACAAATATTAGAGATAAAAAGAGGATTCTGAAAGCAGCAAGAGAAAAGCAAAGAATCACATACAAGTGAACCACAATAAAATTAAGTGCTGACCTCTCATCAGAAACCATGGAGGAAAGAAGAAAATGATGTGAAGTATTTAAGGTATTGAAAGAGAAAAACTGCCAGCCAAGAATTAGGTATTCAGCAAACAGTCTTTCAAAAAATTAAAGAGAGTTCAAAGTCCTTACAGACAAACAAAAACTGATAGAGTATCTTTCCAAAAGACAAGAATTACAAGATATAATAAAGAAGAATTACAAGATATAGTAAAGGAAGAACTGAAGCCTAAAAGGAAAATAAAAACGAAAAAACAAAAAAACAAAAAACAAAAAAACCAAGGGTACAGACTTGGAGAAAAGTGTAGAAATGAAGATTATAAAGAAAGACAACTAAAATATGTAAAAGGACAGACAATATTGAGATATGACAACAGAAAGCCAGAGGACAAAATGGATGAAATAAGTAATGCCTTCACAATAATAACATTGAATCAGTGGCTTAACTTTCCATTCAGAAACATAGACTGAATTTGGGCCATCTATATGTTGTCTGCAAGAGACTCATCTCAGATGTAAGGAAACAACTAGGTTAAAAGTGAAATGTTGCATAAAGTTGTTCCATGCAAATAGAAACCAAAAAAAGAGATGGAGAAGTTATGCTAATATTGGAAAAATAAAGTTAAAATGCAAAACTCTTATAAGGGATAAAGAAAGTCATTAGATATGGCACTTCATCAAGAAAAAATAACTATAATAAATTTTTATGCACCTAAGCTGGTTACCCCAAGATACCTGAGGCACACACTGACAAAATTGAAGGGAGAAATAGATGTCCCTACAATAGTAGTTGGAGACTTCTATACACCATTCTCAGTAGTGGATAGAATTTCTGAGCAGTAGATAAAATAAAGAAACAAAGAACTTGAATTCTATGATACATGAACAAGACCTATCAGATATCTATAGATCATTACACCCCAAAACAGCAGGATATACATTCTTTTTTAAGTGCTCCTGGATCCTTTCCAAGATAGACCATATGGGTCACAAAACAATTCTCAGCAAATTTTAAAAGATTGAAATTATACAAAACACTTTCTCTGATCATAACAGAATGAAGCTAGAAATCAAGAATGGAAAGAAAATTGGAAAATTCATAAATATATGGAGATTAAAAAAAAAACCTCTTAAATAATAAGCAGGTCTATGAAGAAATTGCAAGAGAATTAAGGAAGTACCTTGAGATAAATGAAAATGAAAACAAAACATATCAAAACTTACGGGACAAAGCAAAGGCAGTGCTAAGAGGGAAATTTATAACTCTCAATGCTTACCTTAAAAAAGAAGAAAGAGCTAAAATTTAAGATCTAACTGCACACCTGGAGGAAATAGAAAAAGAAGAGCAAACAAATACCAAATCTAGCAGAAGGAAAGAAATAATAAAGAGCAGAGCAGAAATAAATGAAACTGAGAACAAAGAAATAGAATAAACAAAACCAAAATTTGTTCTTTGAGAAGATCAACAAACAGACAAATCCTTAGCTAGACTGATAAAGAAGAAAGTGAGAAGACACAAACAAATGAAATAAAAAATATGAGAGGTTGGACATTACCACTGACCTGCCAGAAATAATATACATAATAACAAGGTACTATGAATAATTTTATGCCAAAAAACTAGAAAATGTAGATGAAATGGACAAATTCTTAGAAACACACGAACCACCTACAATGAACCAAAAATAAATAGAAGACCTCACCAAACTAATCACAAGTAAAGAGATTGAAGCTGTCATCTAAAGTCTCCCAAATGCATAACCATTGTGGAGGACTGTTTGGCATTTCCTAAGGAACTTGAATATAGACTTGCCATGTGACCCAGCAATATCAGAAGAACTGAGAGCAGTGATACCAGCAGGCATCTTCACACTGATGATCATAGTGGCATTATTCATGATTGCCAAAAGTTGGAAATATCCCAGGTGTCCATCACTGGTAAATGGATAAGCAAATTGTGGTGCATATACATGATGGAATATTATGCAGCACTAAGAAGAAATGAAGTTGTAAAGCTCATGACAACATGGATGAACCTGTAAAACATTATGTTGTGTAAAGCAAGTCAGACACAAAAGGACAAATATTGTATGATTGCACTATTATGAACTAAATATATTATGTAAACACATGGAATTAGAAAATAGAATGAGGGTAGAGAATGGAAAGCTGAGCGTTAATCTGTGCAGAAGGAGTCAAAATGTTTTTTGTAAATCTTTGTAAATGAATGGAAATGATGAGAGCACATCATAGTTTTTGTGACTAGCAGAGCTATTATATGTGTATGACAGTAGTTGAAAGGAAACTCTAAGTTCATGTATATTACTAGAAGGAAAACTAAAGAATGTAACATGGGAATGATGAAATCTCATGTAAAATAGAATATGGGTAATATTACATATATAAGACTGTTTTACAAAACATAAATACAAATATACTAGAGACAAAAACTGAATAGCAGCTATGTATGGCAGGGGAAGCATAGAGAGATTGACAGTTGGTGATTTTTGTTTGTTTGTTAGGTTTTTGTTTTTTATTATTATTATTTTTGAAATAATGAAATGCTCTAAAAATGATTGAAGTGATGAATGCACAACTATGTAATTATACTGAATACCACTGGCTGTACACTTTGAATGTATTTATGCTTTATTATTATGTATCAATAAAATTTATTTAAAAAAAGAAGTCTCCCAAAGATGAAAATACCAGGACCAGTTGGCTTCACAGGTGAATTCTACCAATCATTCAAAAACAATCTAATGCTAATCTTGCTCAAGCTCTTCCAAAAGTTTGGATAGGAAAATATGCTACCAAACTCATTCTATGAAGCCAACATCACTCTAACACCAAAACCAGATAAGGATAATATGAAAAAAAAATTACCGACCAATATCCCTAATGAATATAAGTGGAAAAATCTTCAACAAAATATATGGATACAGAATCGAAAATCACATTAAAAGAATTATAGCTATGATCAAGTAGGTTTTATCCCAGGTATACAAGGGTGGTTCAAATTAAGAAATTCAATTAGTGTAATAAACCACGCTGATAAATTGAAAATGAAAAATCATGTGATCCTCTCAATTGATGAAGAAAAGGCATTTGACAAAAATAAAGCACTCTTTCTTGAAAAAATCACTGCAAAAGATCGGAATAGAAGGAAGGTTTCCAATTATGAAAAACCTACAGCTAGCCTTACACTCAAGGTGAAAGCCTGAAAGCTTTCACCTGTTCTGATAAGGAACAAGGCAAGGATGCCCATGTCACCATTGTTATTCAGTACTGTGTTAGGAGTTTTAACTAGAGCAATCAGTCTAGATAAAGAAATAAAAGTCACCCAAAAAGGAAAGGAAGAAGTAAACCTTGCACTCTTCACAGATGATATGATCTTATATCTAGAAAATCCTGAAAAATACACAACAATGATACTAGAACTAATAGACGAGTTCAGCAAAGTGGTGGGATAAAAGATTAAATCACAAAGAACAGTAGCATTTCTATACACTACTGATTTGCACTCTGAAGAGGAAATCATGAAAAAATTCCACTTGTAATAGTGACTAAAGCAATCAAATATTTTGGAATAAACTTAACCAAGGGCATAAAAGTTTTGTATTCAAAGTGTTGGAGAGGATGTGGAGAGATAGGAACACTTATTCACTGTTGGTGGGAATGCAGAATGGTACAACCGCTGTGGGCGACTGTTTTGCAGTTCCTAAAGAAGTAGAATATAGACTTACCACGTGACCCGGCAATACCACTACTGGGTATATACCCAGAAGAACTGAGAGCAGTGACACGAACAGACATCTGCACACTGATGTTCATAGCAACATTATTCACCATTGCCAAAAGTTGGAAACATCCCAGGTGTCCATCAACAGACAAATGGATAAACAAACTGTGGTCTATTCACACGATGGAATATTATGCAGGTGTAAGAAAAATTGAAGTCGTAAAGCATATGACAACGTGGATGAACCTGGAGGATATTACGTTGAGCGAAGCAAGCCAGACACAAAAGGACAAATACTGTATGAATGTGTTACTAGGAACCAAATATATTGTGTAACATATTGTTTGATTCAAAAAATTTTTATATGTATCCAGTATATTTAATTGAGAAATGTACATATTTATTCATCTGTGTTTACTTTTTAGTTTTTAATTGTTTATATTTTCAATTATTAATTGTGCAAAATAAAGTCAGGAGAAAAAATGTTTTATATTCGGAAAATTATAGCACATTGCTAAAGAAATCAAAGATTTAAATAAATGTAAGAACATTCCATGTTCATGGATTGGAAGATTAAATATTGTTAAGATGTCAATTCTACCCAAATTGATTTACAGACTCAACACAATTCCAATAAAAATCACAACAGCTTTTATGCTGAAATGGAAAAGACAATTATCAAATTTATTTGGAAGGTAAGTGCCTCATATAGACAAAAAATATGTTAAAAAGAAAAATGAGTTTGGAGGACTTGCACTTCCTTACTTTAAAGCATATTCCTTAGTGACAGTGGTAAAAATAGTATGGTACTGGCATGAACACAGACAGACTGACCAAGGGAACTGAATCAAGAACTCAGAAATAGACCTTAATATCTACAATCAAGTTATTTTTGACAAGCCTGTCAAATCCTCCCAGCTGGGCCAGAACAGTCTATTCAACACACGGTGCTGGGAACACTGGATATTCATATACAAAAGAAAGAAAGAAGACCTATAACTCACAACCTATACAAAAATTAACTCAAAATGGATCAAGGGCCTAAATATAAAAGTGACAATCATAAAACTACTAGAATAAAATGTAGGAAAATATCTTCAAGATCTTGTGGTAGGCTGTAGTTTCTTAAAACTTACACCTAAAGCACTCAAAAGAAAAAATTGATAAATGGGACCTCCTCAAAAGTAAAAAGTTTTGCACCTCAAATGACTTTGTCAAATGGGAGAAAAGGCAGCTGATTCAATAGGAGAAAACTTTTGGCAATCACATATACGACAAGGGTTATTATTCAATATATATAAAGAACATGCCTCTCAATAATAAAAAGACAAACTACCTGATTAAAAAATGGCAAAAAAAACTTGAAAAGACAACTGTTCAAAGAAGAAATATAAATGGTGAAGAAAAGCATGAAAAAATGTTCAACAACCCTAGTGATTAGGAAAATGCAAATCAAAACTACAATGAGATATCATTTCACACCCATTAGACTAAACACTATTAAAAAGCCGGAAAACTGTAAATTCTGTAGAGGATGTTGAAAGATAAGAATTTTTATTCACTCTTGGTGGAAATGGGGAATGGTATAGCCTCTGTGGAGGACTGTTTGGCTATTCCTAGGGAAGTTGAATATAGACTTGCCATGTGACCCAGCGATACCATTACTAGGTATATACCCAGAATTATGAGATCAGTGACATGAATAAACATCTGCACACTAAAGCTCACAGTGGCTTTATTCACAATTGCCAAAAGCTGGCAACAACCCAGGTGTCCCTCAACTGATGAACAGTTAAACAAATTGTCATGTAGACATACCATGAAATATTATGTAGTGTTAAGAAGAAATGAAGTTGTGAAGCATGTGACAACATGGATGAACTTGGAGGACATTATGTTGAGTGAAGCCAGCCAGACACAAGGACAAATACTGTATTATTGTTCTATTATGAGCTAAATATATTATGCAAGCTCTTGGAGTTAATAATTAGAATATAGGTCACCAGAAAATAGAAAGAGGATAGAAAATGGAAAGCTGAGGGATAATCAGTGCAGAATTGGTGAAAAGAAAGGTTCTTTGTTAATCTTTGGAGATGGATAGAAATGGTTAAAGCACATCATAGTGTTTGTAACTAGCAGAACTATTATATGGGTATGACAGTTGTTGAAAGGGAAAATATATGGTTATATATATTACTAGAAGGAAAGCAATAAAATGTAACATGGGACTGTATAACATAGTGAAATATCATGTAAAACATTAATATGGGTGATATTGTATCTATAAGACTGTTTTTACAATATATAAATACAAATATACTACAGAGAAGGAAAAGGAGTTGCATGTGTGTACTACAGGGGAAGCATAGAGAGATTGAGAGGTGATGAGGTTTTTTGTTTGGTTTTTATTATGATTATTATTGGAATAATGAAAATGCTTTAAAAATTATTGAAGTGATGAATGCATAACTATGTAAGAATACCAAATATTCTTATATGTATGCTTTGGATGGATTTATGTTTTATTAATATGAATCAATTACATTGACTTGTTTATAAAAAAGAAACAATTCCTTTCACAATACCAACCAAAAGAATCAAATATCTAGGAATAAATCTAAACAAAGATCTAAGAAAATATATTCTAGTTCAATAGCTGCATACCAGGCACCAGGGGATGTGTTGATTTGCTCAAGCAATGATACCACATCTGGGATAGCAGCTGCAATTGGTGTCATGACCTGGTTAAATTTATGATAATATACTGTCATCCTCCATGATCCATCTGTTTTCTTCATAGGCCAAATAGAAGAGTTGACTGGGGACATGGTTGGAAACCACCACACCTGCATCCTTCAAATCCTTGATGGTGGCACTGATCACAACAGTCCCTCAAGGAATTTGTTATTGGTTTTGATTTACTATTTCGCTAGGTAAGGTCAGGTCTAGTGGTTTCCACCTAGCCTTTCCTATAACTCCCGAAGTCAGGGGTCCAATGTGAGAATTCTGTCAGTTACTGAGTATGTCTATTCCAATTGTATATTCTGGAACTGGGGAAATAACCATAGAATGGGTCTGGGGACACACTGCAACCACTGTGAGACAGACCTGAGCCAAAATTCTGTCGATCACCTGACCTCCATATGCCCCTACTCTGACTGATGGACCATGGTGATCTTTTGGTTTCCTGGAATTAATGCCACTTCTGAGTGAATGTCTAATAATCCCGCAAATAGCTGATGTTACCAGCCATCTATGCAATCAACTCACTGATGATTAAATCCATGAAATGCCCTTTTATTACAATTAGCCTGGTGCTTGCTTTACCAAACAAAACTGGGCACCATTACCTGGCCAATCCAACACATTAGACTAACCATCAGGAAGAGTAACTGTACAACAAAATATGGAACACTTATTTTATGCCATGCCAGGTATTGATCTAGAAACTTAATGTGGTTTATGTGGAAGATAAAACAGCTAGACTATCATGAAGAGTTCTATCTGATTATAGAACTTAAACTCTGGGTTTCTATAATATACCCTGTACATCATGCACCCTATGTGTGAGAACATATTATAATCACTCAGACAATAATATACAAATTGGACTAGATTATAAGCATGGCATAAGGACCCTGCATATTCATCTGATACATCACAAATTCCTTGAATAAAGAGGATTATTAAAACAGACACTATCTCCCTTTTCCTTAAGGTAGAACCAACTCAGTTGCTAGCACATTTTAAAGTAAAGTATCAGAACACAAATAAAAAATTCTTGTAACATTTTCAGATGAAAATTTAGTCCAAGAGACATTCAATAAAATCAAATAGTACAGAAAATGTTGATGGTTTATGTTGTGTTGAAGAAAGAATTATTGAAGTTAAAATGACTTTGAAATATCCAGAATATAGATCTTTGAGAGAATATTAAAATAATGTAAAAGTATCTAAGTATTACATCTCAACAGAAGCAGATATAAATATGAATGGAGATATAGATATGAAGAAAAGAGTGATGGTTAAAAAGTGTATGATTTGGCCAAGGCAGAAATTTGTATATAACTGTGTCATACACAACTTAATTGGGACTCTAATCTTTTCATTAGGTTCCACCAAAAATTTTAACCTTCTTCAAGCCTGGTGATTTCTCAATACCTTGGGATTAAAGTATATGGCTCTGTAATATGAGTGTTTATAGACTGGATTAAGGTATTCATTTAATAAAATTTAGTATGGTTGACAAAAATTTTAAATCTAATAAATCATATACCAATAGGCAGAATTTTAAAAATTACATATTTCCTACCCCAAGTTTTTCTTTATTTGCCTGTGCTTATACTCTCGTGTTTAGCAAAACAATTGATCAAATTATCCCCTACATTCATTTCACAGATGTTCTTGCAGGCATCAATAATTGGGTTAAGGGCTGTAAAATGACCATTAGAAAGAACAAGTAGCAAATAGATCTTTAATATTAGCTCTACTGATTTGGAGTATGAACTTAATACATGTTTTCCTCATATTCTCTGCCACTAAAAGAAATGATAATAAATGACTTCATGGTTATGTATCATAACATTCTCCCTGATTGGATTATGTACCGCAGACCTCTCCTCAAGAAATTCAAACCCACCCATACCATGAACACACACAAATACACAATTGCACATATCCTTGCAATTTTTGTTGATAAAAAATCCAAATATTTATGGAAAAAATACTATATTAAACTAAAGCAAACAGAATTATGAATAATTAACTCATCAGAGCTAATTTCCTTTGGAATAAACATAAGTTTTTTTTCCCAGTACTCTTGAGGAGTATAAAATTAAATATAACTCAGTATAAGAATTTGG
>JAKSZT010054425.1:38323-69282 GCA_026826555.1 Tolypeutes matacus | reverse complement strand
TAATAAAAAACATTAATAAGGTGATAAATTGACCATTTAGGGCAATTCTTAACACTAATGACTGCTCTGATTCTATTCCCTTTATGAAAGAAATATAGTGAAACAATTACTTTACTTCTTGAGTAGATTTAATAAATATTCTGCTTGCCCTTTTGAGTGTACTATAGCACAATAAGAATAGATGTTTTTATTGTTAAAGTAAGTTACCATAATAAATTCAAATTTTCTCCTACTGGCAGGTGAACGTGCCATGTTATAAACTTACCTTAGTTGGCCCAGATGAAATTTAGCCTATTTTAGAATGGCAGATTATTTGAAACATAGGAAAATTTTCTTAATGTTGATAGTCAAACATAACCATAGATATTCCTTGGTAGAAATATGGAGAAAGATCCCTGAACATCAGAGTGGGAACAGTGAAATTCACTACCAACTTGAAAATTTCAATAAGTTTAATTCTACTCTTCTCAATTGGAATTTGGCTTGTTTAATGTGTTAAAACCTAATGTGGGATGAATCAATTTTATTAATCAAATTATCTTAAGCTGCAAGGGAAGTTATGTCATTAAGAATGCTACTTGGAGAGTGGGACAGTCTCCAATTCAAAATGGACATGGGTAATTTACTGAATGCAAGTATAAGTGAAATTCAGTTTATAATTAGGCTTCAGGAAAAATGTGCCCCGAGATACTTAGTATGCTACTTCTTCACTCTTATCAAAATTTAAAGTAAATGCAGAGAAATACACACCAGGAGTTCAACAGAGTAGGTAAATTCTCAAAAATATTTTGGAAATCTCAAAATATAATAGAACCTTATACTGGTTTACAAGGGAAGAAGAATGTAAATATGCACTAAACCCATCAGGGTTGCAAGGAGAAGTGGACATTTATTCCCCAGAAAAGCACCTGGACTTTTGAATGCATATTTACCAACTTCATGCTAAATAAGGAGGTGGTGGGAGGTGGGCAACATGGGAATCCCAGTGGGTTCCGTGTAATATTTTGGGTAATCTAAGCACCTCTTAAAATATATGTATATATATATATATATAAATAACATTTTTGTAAGCAAATATACATATATGCATATATATTTATATATCATTTTGCAAATGTTTGTATGTATTGTGAGAATTTTGATTTTTACCCACAATAAAAATAAATTAAAAAAAAAAAAAGGATTTTGAAATTCCACAAAATCTAATAAAAGAATTTCAGCCCTAAAAGTCCTCTATTTTATGGCTATGTCTGACTTAGGACCATACCATGAATTATGTAAAAGCACAAGAATTAGTAGGTCTCTGAAAGCTCTTAGAAATTGTATTCCCTGAATTATGTCCAAACAGATCTTATCTAAGTGTCCATAAACCACTGCACAAGGCCTAAATGCATTGCCTGTCTCAGGCACTGTTTCCCTGGAAGAGAAGATCAGTTCCAGAATTCTGCAGGATATGTGTTAACCTAGCTTTCTGAAGAATAGGAGCAGAGACATTTTAGCCAAAATGGTATTATGTTACCTGCCTGGAAAATATGAGATAGGAATGACATGGAACCAAAGACAAGAATTTACTGTTCCATATGGATCATTTTGGAGAGTAATCTAAGTATATAGACCAATAAAATCATGACCTGCAAAATCAACTGCATCCAAATTATTTGTTGCCAGAGATTAACATTGCTGAAATAGATGGTTGGGGAATAGGAGACAAAAAGAATATAAAAGAATAAAGAATAAATCTTTCCCCCACATGTGCATATCTGGGTTGGAAATGATATATCATTATGTAAAAACAAATTTAAAATAACAGAGGAATTCAACAATCAAAATACAGCCTGTCTTTTATTTTGTTTATCATGCAATTCTTTCCTCTATGTCACTGCTTTAGAGTAGGTTATAAAGTTTCAGCATCAAATGCACGCTGAAGCTCAGTTAACTGTTCCCTCTCTCCCATTTGCAATTCCAAGTATTAAATATTGTCTCACACATTTGAAGCCACAAGAAATCATCACATTAGAATACTATATCTGGTTCAGATCAAAGTACTTTAAATTAATAATTTATTGAGAAAAATTTAGACTTTTATGTTCATTATATCAATTAATCCTCACCACAATGTATATTTTGAAATAAGTATGATAAGATCTACTATTCAGATTTTATTGAAGTTTCTAGAGGTTAAAAACTAGCTCAAACAACCAGTAAGTTGTTAAACAGTACTGTGTGTATTTCATTAATTGATAGAAGTGGGTAATTTTAAGTTTATTTTTTCTTCCCTGCTTAGAAAGTTAAGTAGCCTTGAGTCGAGGATTCTAGCATTTCAGAATGAAGGATATTAGAACCCAGTGCTTAGACAGCCAGTGCTGGCTGTCTACCTCCATAACGCGTAAGGTTATTCTTTATTCAAATTCACATGAATTAATACATAGAAGGGCATGTTTTTTTATACATAGGAGGCGATATTGGTCAATACCAAATGCTAGCTGCCTTCCACAAACACACAACTTAGCGAGTTATTAGAAATATATGTTTGTGTCTCATGTACAGTATGGTACATTATCAACTCAATCTTGAATTGATCTCTGGTCATTGAAACATGTTTATCTGCAGAAGATTTGGTTTTGATGAGTTCCAAATACTTTTTTTATAAGGATCATCCTTTTGGTATCCTATTTAAGGATTTTTTGCCTTATCCAAGACCAGAAAGATTTTGCCCTGGTTTTATTTGAAATATTTTGTACTTTTCCATTTTGCATATTGTTCTAAGATCCATTTTGAATTCATTTTTATAACTTGTGAGATATAGATTGAATTTTTTACATATGTTTGATGGTTAAGTCCATGTGTCAACTTGGCAAAGCAATGGTGTCCAGTTGTTTCATTAAACAAATAGCCTGATTGTTGCTGTGAGAACATTTCATGGACTTAAATCAACAATAAGTTGATTTCATCTATGACTGATTACATCTACATTCAACTGAGGAGATTGCATTCAACAATGAGAGAAATCTTATCCAATCACCTGAAGATTTTAAAAGGAGAAGCTATGATTTCATCAGTCAGAAAAAAGAATTTCCATCTCTACTCCAGCCAGCCAGCATCTCCTTGGCATTCCCAGCTTCCAGGCACCTCCATGGAATTTGGATTTGTGCATCCCCACAGCCACAAGTCACAAGAGATACTTTTTAGAAAACCTCATCATACTTACAGATATCCCTTGTTGGTTCTGTTTTCCTAGAAAACCCTAATAAAGGCTTGTTATAGGGAGTTGGGTTCTGTTAAAGCAAATACCAAAAATGTTTTTATTTGTAACATTTTGCAATTGTGTAATTACTAGAGGTGTGAAAGCTTGTGAAGTACTTGATAGAAAATGCTTTGACGAGATTGTCGGTAGAAACATGGTTGCTAAAGGTTCTTCTTTTTTTTTTTTTTTTTTTTTTTTACTGTGAATAAAATGTGTTGCTTTATTAACTGCTATGCACAAGTACAGGCTTACAATCTGAAAACACAGGATTCACATAGTGAATTTTGAAAACTTCATCTTAATTAGTTTTGAAAACCAAATAAAATACATGCTTCACTGACTTCCATGCACTATAGTGAGTTACCAACATTTTTAAAACAGAGGATTCACATACCGGACTATGAAAACACTACCTTGATTAGTTCAAATAATCAATGCTAAAATAAGTGCTTTAATCAATGGTATACACTGATATTGACTTTCTATAAATGTGAAAACACAGGATTCACATAGTGAAATGTGAAAACACTATCTTGATTCCTTTTGAAACCTAACTAGAATATGTGCTTTATTGACTGCTATGTAATTATATTGACTTCCAAACAATGTTAAAACAAATTATATACATAATGAACTGTGAACTTTCTGATTAAGCCTTAGAAATGATGAATGTGCAATTGCAAAATGGAGGAAAGGTGATCCTTATTCTAAAGTGGCAGGGAAGTTGGAAAAATTGAGTCCTGATTTTGGACGGAGGACAGAATTTTAAAATGACAAACTTGGATATTTAGCTGAGGAGGCTTCCAAACTTAATGTGGAAAATGTTGCTTGGGTTTCTCCTTGCAGCTTATGTAAAATGTAAGAGAAAAGGGATATGCTGATAAGTGAACTCCTGGGCATAAAGAAACCAGAAATTGACGGTTTGGAAAATTCAAAGGATCCAGAAAATGAATTCCCAGAAAATAGTTCTCCATGTGAAGGTTTAATTAAACAAGGAACCAGTCAGCCATTTCAGTGCATATCAGAAATGGAAATGTATTTGTCTAGGAAGGATTTTTTTGGAAAGTTTTTTGTCTTATGGTTGGGACCCCTGTGTACTACATGCAAAACCTAGAAGACTTTTGTAATATTTGTATGTATGAAAGTAATCACTACCAGCATGGACAAAAAGGGATGGAAAAGGGGTATACTGAAGGAAAAGTCACCCCATGGGCAGGACCATGGAAGCTGAAGTCTGAACAGAGAACATCATCATGGGCCAAAATTATGGGACCCACACATGTATGTTGAAAAGTTGAGTATGCCCAAGTACTTGAAGAAGACAGGTCTTCACCTCATTGATCAGGAACGGTGTTACCATCCCAGTTTTCTCAAATGCCTGAGGGATTGCAGATAGTCTGGCTGCCATTCCAAATGCTTGATGAGGGTGGAACAAAGAGCCTGGGCCTCACCCCAATGCTTGAAGATGTTGGAGACTTTACCCCATTGTTTGGGGAGAGCATGGCTAATGTGAAAGCACTTGGAGAAGGTGAGGTTGTTGCTTCATCAGGTCTGTAGGACAAATTATCTTTCTATCAATGATTCTCAGACTCTGAAATGTAATGGAGTAAGCCCTGATGGTTTTCAGAATATTTTAGGTCCTGTGAACCCTATTTTCCTTTCAGTATCTCCCTATGGGAAAGAGCATGTTTTTTCTCTGAGTGTCTCTCCATTTTGTATTGGAAGCAGATAACTTATTCTCTGTTTCACCAGTCCACAGCAAGGGGGGATTTGGGCCCAGGACAGATGATACCTATAACCAATTTTTATGAGACTTTGAATGTAGTATTCTCACTGAAATGACTTAAGACTTTTTGGATATTTTGAAGGAATGAATGTATCTTACGGAACAAAAAAAGTATGTCTTTTGGGGGTCCAGAGGGTGGAATGTGGTGGCTTGTAACTGTATGTACCCCAGAAAATCATGTTCTCAATCCAATCCATTCCTATGAGTGAAAACTATTATAAGTAGGTTTTCATGAGATTCCTGCATTTAAGGCAGGCACTAGGTAGGTCTTAATTCTCTAACTGGAGTCCTTTATAAACAGGATAAATAGAGAGAGAAGGGGGGGGAGGGCTACAGAAGCAAGTATATGAAAGATACTAAACATGAAAGAGAAAGTGAAGACCAGCAAATGCCAACATATGCCTTGCTATGTGGCAGAAGACCCAAGGAGTGTCAGGAACCAGACTTTGGGAAGAAAACATCACTTTGATAATACCTTGTTTTGTGCCTTCTCATGCCCTTAATAAATTCTCATTTTCAAAGCTAACCCGTTTTATGGCATTTGCTTTCAAGAGTTTAGCAGACTAATACAATATCACTGTCTAATTATTGCAGCACAATTCATTGAAAAAACTATCCTTTCTCCAGTGAATTGCCAAAAAGTGTTTGCTGAGTTTTAGTTTAGCATATATGTACAGGTCTGCTACTATACTTTCTAGGTAGTTCCATTGATTCCTTGTTTGTCTTTTTGAAAACACCACCTTGTTTTGATCACTGAGATATTTTACCTTGATATCAGATCATGTACATTGTCCAATTAATTTTTAAAGTCTGGGGGATAATCTAGATCCAGTGTAATCTAGAACCAGTATTTAGATTTATTCTGTTTGGGTTACATTGCACTTCTTGGATATTGATATTTATGTCTTTGATAGGAGTTGGGAAATTTGCAGTCATTATTTCCTCAAATATTTTTTCTACCCATTTTCCATTCTCATGTCCTTCTGGGACACATATAATGTGTATGTTTGCACATTTTGAGTTGTTCCTCAATTCCCTGAGACCCTGTTCCATTTTATCCATTTTTTCTTCTTTCTGTTATCCTGTCTTCTCAAATTCAGGTGCGCTTTCCTCCAAGGCATGTATTCTGTCTTCACCTCATTCAGATCTACTATTATATGTCTCCCATGTATTTTTAACCTCTTCCATTGTCTTACATTCCCATAAGATCTGTTACTTTTCTTTGAAAGCTTTCAAATACTTCTTTGTGTTCAACCAGTGTCTTCTAAATATCTTTAAAGTCTTTAGCCATCACATTGAAGTTATGAAGCAGATTTGTTTGTATATATGTGATTAGTTTTCTCAAATCCTTTGTTTCATCTGAGAGTCTAATTTGTTCCTTTGGATGGGTCATATTTCCTGTTTCTTGGTATAGCTTGTAATTTTTTGCTGGTGTCTTGGCAAATGATTTTTTTTATGTGTTTATTCTGTGCTCAGTTTCTCTTTTTACCCAAAGGCTTTCTTATTGATTGGCTTTTTCTAAAGATTCCCTGGTTACTCCTCTCTGAATATTAATCTGCTCTGTTCTTTTTTTATTTGCTTCTGCAAACTTTTAATACTCCTTTTGTCTTCTTTCACTGATACTTTCCGGAAAGTTAATTTTGGTATAACTTTCTTTCTGGAGACAACCTTCCCAGCACTGTTTCTAAGTCAGGTCAAGCTCAGGAGACCTAGGAAGGAAAGGTGAATCAATTGCAATGTGCTCTAGAGAAGAGACCTTATATCCCTCCTTCTCTTTGATATCTCATCTCCCTCAATCTAGGCTTTCCTAAAGAACCCAGCAGGTAGCACTCTATTTCCAGGTGTTCCCTGCTGTCATAATGCTATACTTTGCTTTTACTTCTCAGCTGAATATCTCCTGGTGGTGGCATGGTTGAGGCTGAGGTTTCCAGGTTATCCAGGATGAAAGTGTTTCATGGTTCCCACCTCCTGAAATACGAATTTTCTGATCAACTGCCACCTCTTATGCTGTGCCACCCAGGTGTGTGAGGTGACTCTGCCTGCACTGTCTTGAGAGATAGTGATCAGGCTGCTTTTCTTTCTTCTCTTTCCTAGGGCTGAGATGAGAGTGTAGTAGCTGTTCAAGGTGAATGGGTGAATATGCTCAAATTGCCCACAGAAACAGTGCACACTTACCCTTATTCCTTGGGGCATTTGGGTCAAGTGTGAATCTGCCTGCTTTACTGCAGAAAATATTCACACTATACACAATTTCCACTCCTGCTGGGTGCAGTGGCCTAAGCAATGTTTTTCCAAACTGGGCATGCTGGATCTTATCCATACCTTCCCAGGGGGACTGGGGTGGATTTCAATCACTCTTCCTTCTTCCATTCCTGCCGGGAGTGGAGACAACACAAATGCTGCTGTCTTCTTTGTGGCTTGGGTAATTTAAAACCCTATATATTGTGTAATATATTTGATTAAAAAATTTTTTTACATGTATCCATTACATTTAATTGAGAAATGTAAAAAAAAAAACTAGCTGTGCTCAAGGCAAGCATCTAGCTAGACAAAATTGCCAATCAACACTTTAGTTTGTCCAGGTCACTTCCTCTTCCTTCCTTTTGGGAAAGAGAGCTTCTGCTTCCAGCTGTGGAGTGGGACCCGAGATGGCCTGCATTGCCACTGGGAGATAGACATGTGCCTTTGTAACTTGGAGGAATCTACTCATGAATGTTCACCACAGATTTTCAGTCTCCTCTTCCTGTTTTTCCCTAGATGGGGCACTGTGTTCTTCTTGTCTCTGAAGTCCTGGAAACAAGTTAATCTGTACTGATCCTGGGTGATTATTAGTAGCCTTGTGGAAGGAGATTATTGTTAAATCTTCACACCCTGTCACTATCCTGGGGATTCTCCAGGATATATATTCTTTTTTAAAAAAATGTGAAGCTACTTAGATTACATAAATGATATGCAAAAAATATACAGAGTCCAATATGCCCCACTCCCACACCTCCTATAACTCCCCACATAAACATCCTTCAGTAGTGTGGCACATTTATTGCAATTGATAAACACATCCTGGGACTTTGCGATTAAGCATGGACCATAGTTCACATTGTACTCTACACTCTAACCCACACAGTTCTGCATCCTATGTGATGTTATAAAATGGCCTATATCTGTCTTTGCAATGTCACTCAAGACAATTCCCAAGTCTTGAAAAAGCTCCCATATTTCAACTGTATTTCCCTCTCCCTACCCCCAGAACTTCCAGTGGTCACTGGCTTCATATCAATGTTGTAATTTCTTCCATTGCTAGAAATAAAATATGTCACTAGTAGAATACCAGTAAGTCCACTCTACTCCATAGTTCTTCCTCCAATCCTGAGGGTTCTGGGATGGTGATGTCCACTCCACCTCCAATTGAAAGGGGACTTATATCCCATGGAGAAGATGAATGAGACTATGCTGCCTGCAGCTACAGACTCTCTCCTTTCCTTGGGACACCAGTTGTCTACCTTAATCTCCCTGTCAGTTTTCCTGTGTGAGTCCAATGAGCTGTAGAGTAGGTGTTGCAGCTCCATCGAGGTTCTGGGCCCATCTGGAACATGGATAGGCCAAAGACTCAAATCTCTGGATGTACACTTACAAACTCCAGCACCAAGTATAGGTTGAAATAGAAGGGACAGATCATCCATGTGCAGGGAAGACATAATTGAGTCCAATTCTATCACTCTCAGGAGCACAAACTCCAGGGTAAGGCCCAGTGGAAAGGCACCAAACTCCAGAGTTATCCACCATGACCATAAGCCTGGGTGTCTGTAAAGCTCTCAGGAGCCCCACTATTTTAGGTGGTATTTACTTTGTGATTTGATGAGATTTTGCTGAGATGTGCATAAACATTACTTCTGGGATGATCTCCCAACTCACTCTGAAGTCTTTTAGCCATATAAATTCATTTGTCTTTACCTTTTCCCCCTTTTATTTGAGGTCCTTTTCCAGTTATATTGCTAGTGGGTGCTTGGTATTAATCCCTCAGTGCCAGGGAGGCTCATCCCTGGGATTCATGACCCACATCGTGAGGATAGTAATGCATTCATATGCTGAGTTTGGCTTACAAAGAGGCCACATTTGAGCAACAACAAGGAGGCTCTCAGGAGGCAACACTTAGGCACCCCATAACAATAGGTCAAGTTTCAATTTGAAGAGAATGACTCATAAGCCTAGTTATCAATATCAAGGACCCATCAGTGGATCATCTTCCTTCACAATTCACTGTCCCTGCACTTGGGTGCTGTGGCTGTTCCCTTAGAGAATGTGGCAGAGCTTTCCAGGATGGGAATTCAGTACTCTGTTTTTTATTTTGTGAGTCTCCCATGAACATTTGAACATTTTTATATAGCTTATGTATATGATCAGGTGAACTTCTTCCCATGCATCCCCCATCCCTGACATCCCACACCAATGATCCTCCCTTGCCCCAATTGTAACTTTTATGTTATCCAAAGCTTCTTCAAAGAAGAAGCCATTACAATAGCTGAATACAATTAATAAGAAAATGATATAATAATGATAAGTGTAAATGTAAGAGATAAAATGCATAAACATTTTTTAAAAACTAAAAATTAAATTAAATTAAATTAAAAGATTGGGATATTAAAAAAATTAAAAACATAAAATGTTTTTTTTACCTTTTGCCTCTCATCACTGCAATATCTGGTATCCAGTCTGTACCATGGTGCCTTCCACTTCTCATTCCCCAGTGTCTCATTATTTTTCATTTTGTTTTCAAAGAATTTTAGGTCACAGCAAAGTCACCTACAGAATACAGGATACTCTCATATACCCAACATCCTCCCCCTTTCATCCCCCCCATATTAATACCTTTTTTTATCTGGATGGTACCTTTGTTTTAACTGATATACAAATATTAAAATATAGCTACTAAACATGGCCAATGGTTTGCCCTATGGTTTACATTTTAAAGCATACACTTTTTAAAATTTTGATGATGTTTACCAGGTCCTGTGTCCATCACTGTGAGATCATGCAGAACAATTTCACTGACCACTAAATACACCCTGTTTGTCCTATACTATTCTTCCCTACCCATCCCCCTGGGGCCCAAAGCAATCCCCTGGTTTGACTCATTGGATGACAAGATTCATAGTTACATTCAACAAGACTGATGACTTAACACACTGGTTTGTCCTCCCCTATTAAGAACCACCCTTGATCTCAAGAACCTCCCACCTGTCTATTTCTGCACAAAAAGGTCCTCCCAAGGATGGGGGATCAACACCTTCCTGCTAATTTTGTGAGTCTCCAACCACTGATACAGAACATTATGACAAAATGATCACTCACACACTCCCTAGAAGCTTGGTCCATGTGTACCCTGCCCTGAATCCACCCCCCATCCAACACACTAATCCAGTAAATGTTCCTTGTCATATTGCCATAAATGCATTTTCAACTTTGTACTTTCAACCACATACCCGTAAATCCCTAGTATTCACATAGGAACCCTCCCCCAGTAACCTGGACCTTCTAACCCAGTTGTCCGTATCTACCCACCTGTCATCCCTGCATAATCCAACCCTCCTATCCTATCCCTTCAATATGCAACTACACTCTTTTACTTTACCATTGATTATGTCAATGTGGGTGATGGCTCACAACCTTCTCCTTTCTTTCTATTTCTTTTAAACCTATCTTACAGACAATAGCTCTCTGAGACTGCTCAATTTCCTTAATTCCTATCAGTGAGGTCATGTACTGTTCATTCTTCAATGACTAGTTTGCTTCACTCAACATAAAGTCCTCAAGATTCATCCATGTTTTCCCAGTATTAGTAATGTATTCCTTATTACAGCTGAGTAATATTCCATTGTATCTATGTACCACATTTTGTTTATCCATTCTTCTGTTGATGGGTGGGTAACCTGAGTTGATTCCAAATTTTGGCAATAGTGAATAATGTTGTCATGAACATTGGTGTGCGTATATCTGTTTCTGTCTTTGCTTTCAAATCTTCTGCTTATATACTCTGCAGTGGAATTGCTGAATCACATGGAAATTTTATAGTGAGTTTTCTGAGGAACTGACAAACTGTCCTCCACAATTGCTGTAGCATTCTACTTTCCCACCATCCATTGATGAGTGTTCCCATTCCTCCACATTCTCTCCAACCACTTATACTCTGCTGTATTTTTTAACAGTCACCATACTAATGGGTGTAAGATGACAACTCATTGTAGATTTGATTTGCATTTCCCTAATAGCTAGTGATGTTCAGCATCTTTTAATGTGTTTTTTAGCCATTTGTATTTTTTCCTTGGAAAAGAGTCTTTTCAGGTCACTTGCTCAGTTTTTAAATGTGTTGTTTGTCTTTCTATGTTTGAGGTGTAGGATTTCTTTATATAGGCAAGATATTAGGCTCCTATCAGATAAATGTTTACCAAATATTTTCTCCCATTGGGTAGGATGCCTTTTTACTTTCTTGATAATGACCATTGAGGTGAAAAACTTTTTAATTTTGAGAACATCCCATTTATCTATTTATTATTTTGCTTCTCATGCTTTGGGTGTGTGTTTCATGAAACCATTTCCTATTCCAATATCTTGTAGATGCTTCCCTACATTATCTTCCAAGGTCTTTATAGTCTTGGTTCTTATATTAAGATCTTTGATCCATTTTGAGTTGATTTTTGTATAACTTTTGAGAAAGTATTCCTCTCATTCTTTTGGATATCAATATCCAGTTTTCCAAGAACCATTTGTTGAAGAGGCCATTCTCTCCCAACTGAATGGGCTTACTTGTCTTGTCAAATGACTGTATATGTGAGGATCTATATCAGAACTCTTAATTTGGTTCCATTGGTCGGTATGTCTATCTTTGTGCCAATACCATGCAGTTTTGACCACTGTAGCTTTGTAGTACTTTGTAAAGTCAGGTAGTTTTATATCTTCAATTTCATTTTTCTTTTTCAGTATGTTTTTGGTGATTTGGGGCCTCTGAACCTTCCAAATAAATTTTGTAGTTAGTTTTTCCAATTCATTAAAAAATGCTATGTTGATTTTTATTGGGATTACATTAAATCTGTAGATTAGTTTGAGCAGGGGAGACATTTTAATGATGTTTAGTCTTCCTATCTATGAACAGGGAATATTCTTCCATTTATTTAAGTCTTCTTTGATTTCCTTTAACAGTGTTGTGCATTTTTCTGTATATAAGTCCTTTACATCTTTATTTAAATTTATTCCTAGGTATTTGATTCTTTTGATTACTATTGTAAATGGTATTTTTTTCTTGATTTCCTCCTCAGATTGTTCTTTATTGTTATTCAGAAATCCTACTAATTTTTCAGCATTGATTTTATAGCCCATGACTTAACTGAACTCATTTATAAGTCTAGAAACTTTGTTGTAGATTTCTCAGGGCTTTCTTGGTATAAGATCATATCGTCTGCAAACAATGAAATTTTTATTTCTTCCTTTACAATTCTGATGCCTTGTATATCTTTTTCTTGCCTCACTGCTAGAGCAAGTACTTATTACACAGTGTTCAATAGGAATAGTGATAGTGGGCATCCTTGTCTTGTTCCCAATTTTGGAAGGAAATCTTTTAGGATTCCACCATTGATGATGATGTTAGCTCTTGTTTTTTCATATATACCTTTTATCATGTTCAGAAATTTTCCTTCAAATCTTATCTTTTGCAGTGTTTTTATCAGGAAAGTGTGCTGTATTTTGTCGAATGCTTTTTCTACATCTATAGAAATGATCATGCGATTTTTTTTCTTTCAATCTGTTTATGTGGTGCATTACATTGATTGTTTTGTTTTGTTTTATGTTGAACCATCCTTGCATAGTTGGAAGAAACCCCCATGGTCACAGTGTATAATTCATTTACTACATTGTTGAATGTGATTAGCAAGTATTTTGTTGATGATTTTAGCATCTAGGTTAGCATCTACCAAATATTGCTGTATTTGGGTATAGCACTCTGTATATGTCTATTAGGTCCAGGTCCTCTAATGTATTATTCAGAGTTTTTGTTTCTTTATTGATTCTCTATCGAGATGTTCTGTCTAATAGTGATAATTGTATATTAAAGTCCCCCACTATAATTGCATAGACATCTATTTCTCCACTTAGTCTTTCCAGTGTTGCCTCATGAATTTGAGGTGCCTTGATTAGGTGCATAAATGTATATGATTTTTCTTTCTTGTTGAAAGATTACCACTTTTACTAAAATATAGTGTCTCTCTTTGTCTCTTACAGTAGTTTTGCATTTAAAGTGATATTATTATAGCTACTCCCACACTATTTTGGTGATTGTTTACTTGTAAAATTGTTTTCCAGCTATTCACTTTCAGCCTCTTTGAATCTCTGGTTTTAAGGAGGGTTTCCTGTAGACAACATATAAATGAGTCATATTTCTTTATCCATTCTGCCAATCTGTGTCTCTTGACTGGTGAGTTTAATCCATTAACATTCAGTTTTATTACTCTCAAGGAATTTCTTACATCAGCCATATTTTCTCTGGGTTTATTTATGTCATATGTTGTTTTTATTTCTCTTTTTGTCTTTTAGTTGTTCTTACCATCTCCTCCAACTCTCTCTCTCCTGTTTTTCCCTTTAAACCTGCAGAACTTCCTTTAATATTTCTGGAAGGGCTGGTTTCTTATTGGCATTCTCTCTTAATTTATTTTTATCTGTTAATATTTTGAACTCTCCATCATTTTTGAATGCCAGCTTTGCTAAATAGAGAATTCTTGTCTGGAAATTTTTTCTTTCTTTTTGTACTTTGACTATTTCATACCATTGTCTTCTTGCCTCCATGGTTTCAGATGAGAAATCAGCACTTAATCTTATTGAGATTTCCTTTATTATGATGATTCTCTTTTTTCTTTCTGCCTTGAGTATTTTCTCTTTGTCTTTAGCATTGAACATTTTCAGAAGTATATGTCTTGGAGTAGGCTTGTTGGGATTTATACTGGCTGGGGTGTGCTATGCTTCCTGGACATGTACATCCATCTCCTTCAGTAGGGTTGTGAAGTTTTCAGCTATTATTTCCTTCAATACTCCTTCTGTTCCCTTTCCCTCCTCTTCTCCCTCTGGGATGCCTATAATGCATATCTTGATTGGTTTACTCAGTTGATTAGCTTCTTTCTCTGCTCTAGAGTTTTGTTTAGCTGCTAGTGTTGTGTTTGTGTTGTTTTCTCTTTGATACTTTGTTCTTCTTGTTCTATTTCCTTTCTGTTTTCTATGTTCCAGTTCTATCTAGAGCAATCTATGTCCCTGTGCAGCTCCCTCAAGATCAATGCTCCAAAGGCTCCCACTCCTCGTATCCAAAAACAGCTCACTTAGGCAAGATACTGCCCCCAGTCAGCTGTGTTTTGTGAGAGAGGTGGTGAGCACCAACATAAACTGCTTCCATCTTTCCTTAGCTCCCTATATATTTTTCTAAAGTACTCATGGAACTTTCTCCAGGATGGACTAAACGCTGGGACATAAGACAGATCACAATAATTGCAAAGAATATTGAAATTGTACAAAACACTTTCCCTGATCATAAAATAGAATGAAGTTAGAAATTATTAACAGGCATAATGGTGGAAAATTCAAAAATATATGGAAATGAAGCAGCACATTCTTAAATAATTGTTGTGTCAAGGAAGAAATTTCAAGGGAAATCAGAAAATATCTCAACCCAAACAAAAATGAGAGCATAAAATATTAAAACTTATGGGATACAGCAAAGGCAGTGCTGAGAGGGAAGTTTATAGCCTTCAATGCTTATGCAATAAATGAAGAAAGAGTTAAAATCAAAGACCTAACTGCACATTTGGAGGAACTCAAAGAACAGCAAGCTAAAACCAAAGCAAGCAGAAGGAAAGATGATAAAGGTGAGAGCAGAAATAAATGGAATGGAGAATAAAAAACAGTAAAGAAAATAAAGAGAACTAAAATTTTCTTCTTTAATAGCAACAAATTTGACAAATCCTTAGTTGGATTAACAAAGAAAAAAATAGGGAGTATGGAAAAATAAAATAAAATCACAAATTTGAAGTATATATTTTCTCTGTCCCAGCAGAAATAAAAGAAAACATAAAAGGATAGTATGAAGAACTGTATGCCCACAAACTAGACAACATTGAGGAAATGGACATTGAGGAAATGAAAAAGACAAACTGATCATAGAAGAAATAGAAGATCTCAACAAACCAACTACAAGTAAATAAATTGAAACAGTCATCATAAACCTCCCCAAAATTAAACATCCATGATCAAATTTCTTCACAGGTGAATTCTACCAATCATTTAAAGAAGTACTAATAAAAATCTTGCTCAAACTATTCCAAAAATTAAACAAGAAGAAATGCTACCAAACTCATTCTGTGAAAATAGCATCATCCAAATATAAAAGAAAAATAAAGATATTATGAGAATAAGAAATTACAGACCATTTCTCTCATAAACATAGATGCAAAAGTACTCAACAAAATACTTGCTAACCAATTCCACAAACATATTAAGAATTCAACCTAATCAAGTGTAGTTTATACTAGATATGCAAGGGCTGTTCAACATCAGAAAATCAATCAATGTAATACATCAAATTAATAAATTGAAGAAGAAAAATTACATGATTATCTCAACAGACAGAAAAATGTTATTTGTCAAAAAACAACATTTCTTGATAAAACGACTCTGTAAAGTAGGAATAGAAGGAAATTTTCTCAATATGATAAAGTACACTGAAGAAAAACCCACAGCTCACATGGTACTCAATTGTGAAAGACTGAAATATTTTCCACAGAGATTGGGAACAAGACAAGGCTACCCACACTCTCCACTGCTATTAAATATGGAACTAGAAGATCTAGCTAGAGAAATTAAGCAAGACAAAGAAATAAAATGGCACTCAAATAGGAAAAGAAGAAGTAAAACGTTTACTATTTGCTGATAATATGATCCTATACGTAGAAAATTCTGAAAAGTCCACAACAAAACTAATAGAACTAATAGACAATTTCAGCAAAGTGGCAAGATGCAAGATTAATTTACAAAAAATTAATGACATTTTTATACACTGCTAATGTGCAATATGAGAACAAATTCAGAAATTAAATTCTACTTACAATAAAAAATTAAATAATCAAGTGTTCAGGAGTACACTTAACCAAGGATAGAAAGGACATTTATTTAGAAAACTATAAATCATTGCTAAAAGAAACCAAATGTGATCTAAATAAATGGAAGGCTATTTTGTGTTCATGCCCTGGAAGACTAAATATAATTAAGATGTCAATTCTAATTGAACTGATATATAGATTTAATGAAATTTTGATAAAAATTACAACAGACATTTTTTTAGAATTGGAAAAGACAATAGCAAAATTTTTCTCAGAAAGAAATGTTACTGACTAGCCAAAATATATTTAAAAAGAAGAACAAATTTAGAGGACTCGCCTGTCCTGACATTAAGGCATATTATCTAACTACAGTGGTAAAAAAACAGCATGCTACTGGCATAAAGTCAGACACATTGACCAATGGAATTGGATTGAGAGTCTGAAATACGCACTTTCACATTGGTCAAGTGATTTTTGTCAAGGCTGTGAAATCCTCTCAGCTGGGTCAAAATAGTTTATTCAACAAATGGTGTTGGGAAAACTGGATATCCATATCCAAAAGAAAGAAGACCCCTATCTCACAACTTACACAAAAATTAACTAAAAATGTAGCAAGTATCGTAATATAAAAGCTAGAACCATAAAATTCCTAGAGGAACATGTAGGGAAACCATCTTCACGATTTTGTGATAGTTTGTGTTTCCTTGGAACTTCCACTCAAGGCATGAGCAATGAATGAAAAAAATAAATACATGGAACTTCCTCAAAATTAAACATTTTTACATTTGAAACTATGTTGTTAAGAAGGTGAAAAAGCCAGTTCAATGGGGAAGAAAAATCTTTGAAAACCACATATCCAATATGGGTTTGATTTCCATTTTATAGAAAGAGATCATATACTTGTAAACAAAATGATGAGCAACTTAATTTAGAAATGGGCAAAAGAATTGAAAGAAAAAATACAAGAGTCCAAAAGGAACATGAATATATGCTCAACATCCTTAGCTATTAGCAAATGCAGATCATTTTTCCCCATACAGAATGGCATTTATTAAAAAAACAAACAAACAGAAAACTGCAAGTTCTGGAGAAGATGTGGAGAAATAAGATCACCCTTTCACTGTTGGAAGGAGTTTAAAATGTTGCAGCTTCTGTAAGCTAAATATAGAACTGCCATATTATCCTGAAATCCTGATACTAAGAATATGTTCAAAATAACTGAAAGCAAGGACAGGAACTGATATTTTTCATCAATGTTCATAGTGACATTATTCACAATTGCTAAAAGATGGAAACAACCTAATTCTCTATCAACCAAGGAATGGACAAGCAAAATGTGGTATTTACATATGATGGAAAACTATTCAGGTGTAAGAAGGAACCAGTTGAGGAAAGATATGACAACATGGAAGAACCTTGAGGATATTATGTTTAGTGAAACAAGCTGGACATAAAAGGATGAAGAGTATATTGTGTCACTGATATGAACAAAACACAATGAACAAAATTATGAATAAGACTATGGAATGTAAGTTGGTAGGAGATAGGATGTGGCTTGAGAAGGGGATGCTGATATTGGATGTATGCAGGTCAATTGTAAATATGTGACAATGGATGGAGTTTATGATAGCATGTTATAATGAGAGTAATAAACACTGTTGATTTATGGATGTGATTTTGGCTGAAACAAATAGTCTAGGGAGGCTAATGTTAGTTTGAGAACAGTTGGAGGATAATATAGGGAATGCATAATAGTGATTTTGGTGGTAGATGAGAATTGTGGATAATGTAAATGCAGGAATGTTCTTGTATGATAAGGTGTTAAGAGTATGGTGATACATGGGGAAAATATAACAATTGTAACTTATAGATTATAATTAACAATAACATTGTAAAATTTTGTAGCAAGCCAAAGAAGGGACTATATTAATTGTAAGGATCAAATAATGAACATGGGAGATATAAATGTGATTATGAATTTTTTCTCTTTTACATTTTCTTTTGAAACAAGGAGACCTTGATTATGTCACTTAAGTATCTATCTTCATCTGTGTATTTTTCTGAACATTGGAGAAACAAATTGAGTTAGTTTTTGAAATTATATGAGATAAAAAGTGCCTGGACTGAACTTTTTGGAGTAATGCTTACATAACTTGTTGAATTGTCTTTTTTAATTTTACTCTTTGAATTTGAAATAAAGTTTGAATTAAAAAAAAATTCATAGAGTGTTACATCAATGTTCATAGTGGCATTATTCATAATAGCTAAAAGATGGAAACAACCTAATTGTCCAAAAACCAATGAATGGCCAAAGAAATGTGGTATTTACATATAATGGGAAACTATTCAGCTGTAAGAAGGAAACAATTGGTGAAGCATATGACAGCATGTCTCTCAGACTGGGCTCCAAGTTTTTGGTTAATCCCAGATATTCTCTGCAAAAGTCCACATGGTAGTTACTATCACTAGCCCTATTTCATAGGTGGGAAAACAGGCACAGAGAGGTCAGATGAACCTGCTGAAGGTCACACAGCAGGGTGGGGCTGGGCCTGGTAGTGAACCAGCTGGGAAGCCAGGAGAGATGCTGCTGTCAGAATATTAAAGGGTAAAGGATGAACAGAAACATAATAGGGTCATGGGTAGACTGGGATAAGGATCTCCCCAATGGTTTGGGTCCCAGCCCTGCCCCTGTAAGCTCCTGAGCCTCCAGAAACTTCTTTTTTGTTCCATTGGGTTCATGCCTGTCAGAGGAGGAGCAGAGGGTACAGGTGTGGTCCTTAGAAACAGCACCTGGCACAACAGTACTCAGGACAACCTCCAAATCCCAAAGAAGCCCCTGTATTTCAACTGCTCGTCCCCTCCCTGCCCCAAAAGTATCAAGTGGCCACTGGCTCCACCTCATTGTTATAATTTCTTCCATTGCTAGAATCACCATATGTGTACAACAGAATATCATCAAGTCCACTGTAGCCCATAGTTCTTCCCCCAATCCTAAGGGGACTGGGATGGTGATGCCCATTCCACCTCCAAATCAGAGAGAGCTTATATCCAATGGATATGGTGGGTGGGATGATCCTTCCTGCAGATGCAGGCCCTCTCCATTCCCTGGGATGGCCAATGCCCATCATTGTCTCCTCGCCAGGTGACTTGGATGAGTCCATTGAGCTGTAAGGTAGGAGTTGCAGCTCCACCGAGATTCCATGCACACCTGGCACATAGGTAGGCCAGAGGCTCCAGTCTCTGGAAGTATACCTAAAAACTTCAGCATCACATATAGGTTTGAATAGAAGGGACTGATGAACCATGTGCAGGGAGGACTTATTTGAATCCAATTCTGTCACTTTCAGGAGCACAGATTCCAAAATAGAGCCCACTGATAAGGCATCAGTCTCTTGGGCTATCCCCCATTATATAGGACCTGGGTGTCTCCAGAGTTCTCAGGAGCCCCTCTGTGTGGGATGATAGGCACTTAGATGTTCTGTGAGCTCCTACTGAGGTGTGCGTAAGAGTTACCTCTGGGATGACCTCTCAACGGATGTAGGCCATTTTAAATCAGTACACACCACACAGAACTGTGTGGGAGAGAGTGTGATCTACGATGTGAACTGTGGTCTATGGTTGGTGGCAAGGCCCCAGGATGTGTAAGTCTATTGAGGGTGCTGGGCCACACTTGTGGAAGATGTTTGTGTGGGATGTGGTGGGAGGTGTGGGAGGTGAGCAACATGGGAATCCCAGGGGTTCCGTGTAATATTTTCGGTAATCTAAGCACCTCTTAAAATATATGCATATATATATATATAAATAACATTTTTGTAAGCAAATACACATATATGCCTATATATTTATATATCATTTTACAAATGTTTGTATGTATTGTGAGAATTTTGATTTTTACCCATAATAAAAATAAATAAGTAAATAAATAAATAAATAAAATAAATAAAAAAATACATTTATATATATATATATATTTATATAAGATTTATAAATCTTATTTAAATAAGATTTTTGTAAGCAAATGCATATATATGCATATGTATTCATTTATCATTTTACAAAAAGTGGTATGTATTGTGAAAATTCTGATTTTTACCCACAATAAAAAATAAATTAATTAAAACAACAACAACAACAACAAAAATACAGCACCTGGTGCAGAGGAGGAACTTCTTAAATACTGGTTGTAACTAACTCAATGACATTTTAAAAGAGAAAATACTAGAAATAAACCATGGCAATTGCACAGCATTCTTTCTAAGTCTGCTTCTCCCTTTCTCAGAAGTAAGCCACCCCCACCTGTGGATACATGGCCTCCTTCCAACCTGAGTAACGCTGTCTCTCCTCTCAGCTACCATGGACTGCCCTATTCCAGGCCTGCTCTCCTGCCCTCAGAGCAAAGCAGGGACTGAACGGGTGAGCTGGTCCCATTGGCCATAGGGACTACAATACCTGAGAACCAGAAGCTTTGAGAGGCTCTCATCTCCAGAAAATCCTGGATACAGGTCCAGCAACTCCCACAGTCTTTGGGTGGCCTATGGAGTCTGTGGAGGGTCATTTCTCTTACTTTCTTTGGAAATAATGGAAGGGTCAGAGGGAGGCTCATGCATATTCTAATGTTCAGCTTACTTTTCCAGCCATAGTGAGGGCTTCCAAGTGGGTAAAAGCACCTGATGGTTGGAGAGGGCATCATCACTGCTTCAAACTACTATCCTTTATAACTTGATTTGTCTTGGTTCTGAACAAACAAACCAGAATTATGAATTCAGGATACTCCAAAACAGTGGCACTGGTTCATGTCCTCCAATTTTTCTACAAACACATTCCCTCTGGCCACATGATGGCACATGGGTAGGAGCCACCTGACTCGCATTGTTTTTGCTCCACATGGCAAAGCAAAGCCTCTCTGTGTGCAGACTGTCCAGTAGGGACAGGGGTGCCCATCAGACAATTGCACCCCATGTGACCAGAGGGTCAGGGGGGTGTAGTCCCAGCTCCTGTCCTGGGACCACCAGCCCCATGATAGATGGGAAAAACTCAAGAGAATTGGGGCAGTCCATGGAGGGGAGTGAGCAGCCTGTGGGGAGCAGGATAAGGGAGATTCCTGGGGAGAAAAAGCTTATCAGGAACATACTGGAGGAGAAGCATTCAGGGGGAGGAGTGACCTGGAGACAGCATGCTGTGAAGGAGAAGTTGGGGAGGGAGCATCCCAGGGGGAAAACAGTCTGGAAGATGAGCTTTCGAGAGGGAGCTGCTTGTGGGGTGTGTAGTCTGGGGAGGAAGCACCCAGAGAAGTGACAGCCTGGAGGAAGTAGTATCACCTTTGGTTATCACTCTTTGGTCCTGGTTGGGGCTGGTGTCCACACTCAAGGTGAAATCCTGCAGCTTTTGTTGACTCTCTCTGGGGCTCTTCAGACCCTCCAGGAAAGGAGGAGGGTGGTGGGTGCCTGGACAAGGACAGTGAGGAAGAAGGTTATGAGAACTCGGGACCTCTAAATCTGCTTCTTCTTCCTCCATGATCTCCTACAGGAAGCAACCCTTGAGCTCTCCACTCTCCCATTCTGTTTCTCTGTCTTCACTCTTGGGAAAAGGAGTTACTAGCTCCCTCATTGTACACTCAGAGGTGCACAGGAAGAGGTAGCTTGCCTACCTGCAGACCTCAGGTTAGGGCCATGGGTCTAGGACAAGAACAAGTCTCCTGACCCCCAGGGGCTCATTTAAAGCCTGCTTCCTTCACAGGAACCCCCAGGAACCTGCACAAGCTTGACATGCAGTTTCATTCCCTGGAAGAGTTTTTGTATATGTGGCCAATTGTTCAGTACTTGCTCCCCTGGGAGTATCCAGGGCAGGACCACCTCTTCTAGTGACCTCAGCAGTCCCAGGCCCCCAGACAGTGCACACTGAGCAGCCACTTGGTTACTGGGTGAGCCTCACCTACACTGCACTGAGGGTGCCAAGCAGAACATGAATTGGGCAGGATGGAGAGTGTAGGACCCAATGTGAGGAAGGACCTGGCATAGGACAGGAGCTGGAGAGGCATGAATTGGTGTGGAACAGAATCTGGCTTAGCAGGAACCTGGAGTGAGCAGAACATAGAGTTGGTGGGACACTGAGTGGGCAGGACCTGGAGTGTGTGTGTGTGTGTGTGTGTGTGGAGGGGGAATGGAGTGGTTGGGATGCAGAGTGGGAAGGATTTGCAACGTGGGGGTCATGGAGTAGGCCACCTACTCATCCCCATTAATAGCTCTGGGGATTCTCCCATGGCTGGGCAGAGCTGTGACCTGGGGTCATACTTCCTGTTACTCTCCAGAACTAGTCCCCTGGGGCTATGTCTCTTCACCTGTCCCCTCGCATACCTGCCCACCTGCTGCCTGTGGTCCTGGTTCTTCTTTTCCCTAAACCCCTGCTCCCACTGCAGCATGCTGGAGCTGGGGCCTGCTAGCACTCCAACCCCAGAGCTTCTCCCTCCTCTCCTCACCACAGCTCCTCAACCTTGTCGCATTCCTGTTGCCCGCTGTACCCTCTTTCAGTCCCTGTGGATTCTGCCTGGGGTCTTCTTTTGTCACTCCTGCCATGTAAATGACTCTCAGATGGCTAATCCTGTACAGAACCCCAACCTTGTCCTGCACCAACCTCATTTCCTGACACTGGTGAGCTGGACCAGGAAGCAGCCATCATGGTCAGTGATTGCAGACCCCTGTGCTGTGCAAGCCCTGCTCCCTGGGTATGCTCTCTTGCAGTGGCTTCCACATGCCAGTAAATGTTGGATGCCCTGGGAGCTCACTGCTGTCACCACATTCATGATCTGTTCCCCATACCCCCTATGATGCAGCCCCCTAGCCCAAGGAAATCTATTTCCTTCCAAACCCTGGCACCTCTGCTTTCTCTCTTATCACAACCCAAGCTGGTCACACTCTCCCATGCCACACACTCCCACTCTACTTCAAGGAGAGTGAGCCTGGAGGTCAAATCACCCATTAGTCTTCAGAAAATACCATCACAGTTGACACCAACTCCTGGCTGGTTGCCTGCCCATCTGCATCCAAGACATCTCAAACTTCCTCTTTCCTCAGCTGCCCATGACCCTCACTGTTCTTCACCATGAGGACCTTGGCACTTACCTCACAGTCATGGAAAATAATAAAGTATAAAGTTCCTCCTTATCCCACACCCAGCCGATTACCAGGCTGTCCCTGGGAGACCCCAGGTGGCACTCACTCCTGCCCCTGCCTCACCCAGGACTTCCACAGACATCCACTTTCTTTTTTGCACTATCTTTCTTCTCCAGAGACATTCCCTTAGCTGAGGTGTCTATATATCTCTTACTTTGGACATCAGCCTCTCTGGCCTCCGTCAACCATCAAGCTACCCTGAAATGCTGCTCCCCACTCCTGCAGCACTTCTATGAGAAGGATCTAGGCTTCTGCTACAGACTCTGTGCCCCCAATCTCAGTGACACACTCCAACCTTCCTGCCAGTTCATCAGCATCATGCCCCAGCTCATCAGCCACAACCTTCTGACACCCCTCCTGAACAGAATTCATCTGCTTGACTTCCAAAATGCACCATGCCCTTCTGATTTCCATCTCGTCTCACCATCACACCCTCTTGGTACCATCTGCTGACACCTCCTCTCCCCACTTTGTCCAGAAAGGTCCAGGAATTAGTCCCCTGAAGGACAGAGAATCATAGCATCAGGCCTCAGCTCTCTTTCTCTCCTTTTTTTAATTTACTGGGATGGAACACAACCCAACACAACAATGGCCAATAGCTCACAGCCACTGAAGGTGGATGACTGTTCCCACTGCTATACTCTCTACTTCTGTGTATACTTGAAATTTTCCATAAGAAAAAAAGTGCTGTACATATATCTGTCTGCTGAAGACTTGATATACAGATACGCATAGAACTGCTCCACAGAGGATTACACTGCATCTCACACAGCACACACTCAAATGGAACTCCAATCCTCCCTTTCAAAGTCTTCCTCCACTGCCTGGGTTGGAAGACATCATGGTGAGGAGACCTGCATTTCGGAGGCTCCTGTGCTCCTCAGGACTGGATAATATATCAGTCCCATGTGCCAAACCTGGCTCAAAACCTGTTTTCCTGTGGCCCATGAGCAAAGAAAAGTTTTTATACTCTTTAAGGGCTGTAAACCACCTCCCCAACATGCACAGACCATATATTGCCTCTACTGTCTGCCCTCTACCAGGAAAGTTGCCAGCTCCACTCCTGGATGCCAAGCTCTCCCGCACCCTGGCCTTGACCTGAAAGTACCCTTACCAAGGCCAGCCCAAAGTGATACCATCCTTGACTTATGGTCCTCAGCTCAGCCACCTTGCTCTGTGTGCCATGCCATTGGAGCCCACACTTGACTGACAGATCAGGTGACAAGCATGGCTCAGTGAGGGCACAGAGTGGGCATTGAAGAAACACTAGTTAAGCAGATACTTGTTGATATGTTCTGACTTACCACCACATTGGGCCCATCTACCCCAATATCCCACCCCTGTGATCTCAGCCCCTTGGCCACGAGGGAGCCCTGTGAGTTAAGCATAATCTTACACCCAGTGCAAACCTCTTCATGGGGGAAGCTTATGGGGTAATTACACTCCCTCACCCATGTTCCACCTTTTCCTGGGGTAGCTCATGAGGTAAGTACAAACCCATGCTCAAACCCTACCTATTTCTGAAGTGGAACCTCTGCACAGAGATCAGCAGGGCCACGACCCGCCTCTTCCTGTTCAGGCCATAGTGGATGTCATTCCAGAGTTGCACAAGCTCCTGGCTGCCTCCCACTGATGTTCAGCAGCTCTGCCAAGGATAGCATAGCTGGGCCCTGGCTGCCTTTACCTTCCTGGAGTGCAGGAGGAACTGGAGCTCAATCTCCAAACCTACTGGAAAGAGCCCTGCCCAGGGAAGTCATAGGGACTCTACATCTTATCCTGTTGGGGGAAGCATATGACAAGGCAAAGGCAAAAGATCAGCTTCTGGCTACACAGCAAAGGAGAGGAGGAACACAGCCTAACAAAACTTGACTCATATCTGTTGTAAAGAACCTTCCCCCAGCAAGACTGCCATCAGGGCTGAGCAGGACCAGGGACCCCTTCTCTGTGCCCAGCAGTGAAACACCAATCAGCTTGACTTTGAGAAACCTACTTCTGTTAACTGAACTTTCCAGATAACCAAGGACATATGTTATTGTTGGTGTACTGGATGCCATTTACTTAACTCCAGCTTCTATCACTATGAGCTTCCCAGTGACCTCTGCTGGCCTTTAATTGCCACAAGCCCTCGCTGAACCAGTATTTTTGGGAAAGTTTGGGTAATGAGGCAAGAATAGAAATTTTCTCTTTATCTTTCTGAGTACCATGTGTCTGAGTACTATCTGTTTGGATTTATGCTGATTGGGGTACACTGTGATTCTTGGACATGTAAATTCATTTCTTTCATGACAGTTTGGAAATTTTCAGCCATTACTTCCTCAAATAATCTTTGTAACCATTTCCTTTTTCTTCTCCTTCTGGAACTCCCTGGACATATATGTTGTTGCACTTCATGTTATCATTGAGCTCCCTGACCTCCCGATTAATTTTTTCCATTCTTTTCCCTGTATATACTTCTTTCTTCAATTTCAGCTTTTCTAGTTTGTGCATCACTTATCCTTTCTTCTATCATTTTGTCTCCTATTCTATGCCTCTTAATTGTTTCTGGTATCACCTATTGTATCTTTAATTCCCATAAGCTCTGTTATTTTTCTATTAAAGTTTTCAAATTCTTCTTTGTGCTCATATGGTGCCTTGTTTTTTGTTTTTTGGTTTTTTCTTTCCTATTTTTATTTTTTTAAAGATACTTAGATTACATAAATGTTACATAGAAAATATAGGGAATTCTTATATGCCTTGCTCCCCACACCTCCCCATTTTCCCATATTAACAACATCCTTCATTAGTGAGGAATATTTATTGTAGTTGGTGAAAACATTTTGGAGAATTGTCCACTAAGAATGGATTAAAGTTTACATTGTAATTTACACTGTCTCCCACCCAATTCTGTGTCTAATCGTCTGTATATGTCATTGTAATGTTATTCAGGACAAATCCCAAGTTCCAAAAATGCCCCCATATTACACATGTTTTTCCCTCTCCCTGCCTCCAGAACCTTCAATGGCCACTGTGTCCACACCAATGATATAATTCCTTCCATTGCTAGAATCACAATAAGTCTATAGTAGAATACCAGTAAGTCTACATTAGTTCATAGTTCATTCCCGAATCCGAGGATTCTGGAATGGTGATGTCCACCCACCTCTAATTGAGAGTGGGCTACAATCCCATAGGGCCAATGGATGCGACTCTCTTACTTGCAGTTGTAGACACTTTTGGTCCCTTGGTATGGTAGTTATCCATCATCACTTCCTTGTAAGTTGTCCTGGGTGAGATCAATGAACTAGAGAGTAGGTGTTGCAACTCCATTGACATTCAGGGCCCAGTTAGCACATGGACAGCCCAAAGATTTAAGTCTCTTGGATGTATCCCTACCAACTCTAGTACTAAATACAGGTTCAGAGAGAAGGGCAGAAGAGCCATGTGTAGGAATAGCACAACTGAGTCCAAATTTGCCATACTGGGGAACATAAATTCCAAAGTAGGGTCCACTGTCAGGTCACTAAACTCCTGAGCTATCTGCCCTAACTATAGTGTTTGGATGTCTCCATAGCCCTTAGTAGCCCTGCTATTTGGGGTAGTATCTACATTGGCAGTCATTGAGATCCTGCTGAGACATACATAAGTGTAACCTCTGGAATGACCTCCCAACTCACTTTGAAGCCTCTTAGCTGTATAATCTCATTTGTCTTTACCTTTTCTCCCTTTTGGTTAAGCCTTCTTCCAGTTGCATTGCTAAAGAGTGTGGCAGAGCTCCCCAGGATGGGAATTTGATATTTCTTTTGTTATTGTGTGAATCTCCACTGACCGTGACAATGTCCCATGTACTTTTTTTTTTTTTTTTGAGGGGGTGATACAGAGTTTATTGAATTAGATTTTTCTATTTACAACTGAGATCACCATGTACTTTTTAAAAAAGATTTATTTATTTATCCCCCCCCTCATTGTTTTGTGTTCATTGTCTGTTTTCTCTGTGTGTCTGCTTTTCTTCTCTTTAGGCAGCACTGGGAACCAACCCTGGTACCTTCCAGAGTGGAGAGATGCTGCCAAATCTCTTGTGCCACCTCAGCAACCCTTGTCTTCTGTGTCTCTTATTTTCTCTCCTTTGTGTCTCTTTTCTGTTGTGTCATCTTGCTGCACCAGCTCTCTGCATGGGCCAGTGCTCCACACAGGCCAATATTCCACATGGGCCAGCTCTCTGCTTGGCCAGCTCGCCATGCAGGCCAGCTTGCTTTTCAAAAGGGGAGGGAACCCCAGGAATCAAACCCTCGACCTCATATATGGTAGAGGGCCCCAATTGATTGAGCCACATCTGCTTCCCAATGCCCTAAATATTTTTCACATGTCTATATGCATTAAATGTGTGCCTAGGTGACTCTTATCTGTTGTATTTCCCATAATTGACAACCCACCCCAGTGATCCTCCCCTGCCATAGTTGTCATGCTTCTGTGATTCAAATCTTCTCCAAAATTGAAGCCAATAAAATAGCCAAATACAATTAATAAAAAAATGAAATAATAATGATAGTTTTAAAAATAAGAAATAAAGTACAAAAAAATAAAATATATATAGAAATTTGGGGTAATAAAAATGAAAATATATATATATATATTGACATTTATCTTTCATCACTGTAAGATCTGTTGTCCTATATATAGAGTGACATTTTCTTCTTTTTTATTTCCCCAGTGCCTTACTTTTTCAATTTTGTCTTCAAAGAAGTTTTAGATTACAGAAAAAAGTCACATGCTGAATACAGGGGACTCTCATATATCCAAAATCCTCCCCTTTTCCCCTTCCCCTATAAATAACATTTTATATGTGACTGGTGTGTTTGTTACAACTAATATGAAAATACTGAAACATAGCTACTAACCATGGACAAATATTTACATTATGGTTTATATTTTGGATCATACGCTTTTATAAATTTTCATGTAATTTAATATGGTCTGTATCCATCATAGCAAGATTATGTAGAACACTTCCATTGCCCTAAAAATACCCCATTTCATCTATTCTCTTCCTCCCTCAACCACACATTGGGGTGCTCGGCAACCACCAAGCTATACTACTTGAAGGACAACATTCACTGTTATTTACAACAACAATGAGGGCTTGACACAGTTGTCTGTCCTCCCTTTCAAGCATTGCCTATGCTCTTGAAAGACACCCACCTCTTTCTGAGAACACAGCAGGCATGGCCAGGATGGGAGTCCACCAAATTGCTGCTCATTATGTGGTCATCCACCCACTGATATAAAAAAAACTATGATAAGATTATCATTCACACACACGTTAGAAGTTTGCACCAGGTGTGTCCTGTCCCAAATGCCCTCCCATATCCAACACCTTAATGAATAACCTTCATTTGCCATATGCCCGAAAGAGCATTCCCAGCATTGTAGCTTCAACTATGTACCTGTTAATCCGCAATGTTCCCCTTCTCCCTCTCCCAACCCTCCCTCCAATTCCATGGACTGTCCAAACCACCATCCCAACCACAGATACCCACAAAATCAGCACTGCCCAGCCCAATGGTATCATTGCATCACTGTCATGCTCTTCCATTGCATAATTATGCACTTTCATCTTTTCATAGATTTTGGCTATATGGACATCTGCTCACAACCTTCTTTTCCCTTTCTATTTCCAGTAAACCTATCTTCCAGACTCTAGCTCTGTGAGTCTGCTTGATTTGTTTAATTCATATAATAAGGTCTTTTAATATTTGTCCTTCAGTGCCTGGTTTGCTTCATTCAACATGAGGTCCTCAAATTTATCCATGTTATCCCGTGTGTTAATATTGTATTCCTTCTCACAGCTGAGTACTATTCCATTGTATGTATTTACCACAACTTGTTCATCCATTCATCTGTTGAAGGGCATTTGGGTTGATTCCAACTTTTGGCAAGAGTGAATAATGCCACTAAGAACATTGGTGTGCATATGTTGTCCTTGCTTTCAATTCTTCTGGGTATATACCCAGCAGTGTAATTGATGGATCTTATTTCAGATTTATAATTAGTTTTCTGAGGAACCTCCATACTATCCGCCACAATGGATGCACCATTCTACCATCTGATCAGTAGTGGATAAAATTTCCCATTTCTCCACATCTGCTCCAACACTTTTAGTACTCTGATTTTTAAGTGCTGCTAGTCTAATGGGTGTAAGATATATCTCAATGTAGTTGTTTTTTTTTTTTTTTATTATGGGTAAAAATCAAAATTCTCACAATACATACAAACATTTGCAAAATGATATATAAATATATATGCATATATGTGTATTTGCTTACAAAAATGTTATTTATATATATATATACATATATTTTAAGAGGTGCTTAGATTACCTAAAATATTACACGGAACCCACCGGGATTCCCATTTTGCCCACCTCCCACACCTCCCACCACATCCCACACAAACATCTCCCACAAGTGTGGCCCAGCACCCTCAATGAACTTACACATCCTGGAGCCTTGCCACCAACCATAGACCACAGTTCACACCGTAGACCACACTCTCTCCCACTCAGTTCTGAGTGGTGTGTGCTGATTTAAAATGGCCTACATCAAGGTAGTTTTGATTTACATTTCCTTAATAGCTAGTGATGTTGAACATCTTTTCATGTGCTTTTTAACCATTTGTATTTCTTCTTTGGAGAAGTGTCTGTTCAAATCACTTGCCCATTTTTTTAATGGGTTGTCTTCTTATTTTTGAGGTGTAGGATTTCTTTATATATTCATATATTAGGTCCTTATCAGATATATGGTTACCAAATATTTTCTCACATTGAGTTTGCTGTCTTTGGACTTTCTTGTCAAACTCCTTTGAGGTGCAAATTTTTACTTTTAAGAAAGTCCCTTTTATCTAATTTTTCTTTTATTGCTTGGGCCTTGGGTATAAATTGATGAAACCATTTCCTAATACAAAGTCCTGTAGATGCTTCTCTACATTATCATCAAAAGTTTTTATGGTTTTCCTTCTTATATTTAGATCTTTCATTATCTTGTTAATTTTTATATAAGGTGTGAGATGGTGTTCCTCTCTCATTCTTTTGGTTATGGATATACAGTTTTCCAAGCACAATTGGTTCAAGAGGCCATTCTCTCCCAGATGAATGGGCTTGTTGGTTTTGAATATCATTTGACTGTATATGGAAGGCTCTATATCAGAACTCTCAGTTTGGTTCCATTGGTCAGGATGTCTATCCTTGTGCCAATAGCATGCACTTTTGGCCACTGTAGCTTTGTAGTATGTTTTAAAGGCAGGTAGTGTGATCCCTGTGATTTCATTTTTCTTTTTCAATATGTCTTTTGGTATGTGGAGCCACTTACCCTTCCAAATAAATTTCATAATTAGTTTTTCCAATTCAGTAAAAAATGATGTGGTGATTTTTATTGAGATTGCATTAAATTTGTAGATCAGTTTAGGTAAGATAGATATCTTAGTGATGTTTAGATCATTAAATGATATAAATGTTGTTAAAAGATGTTTAGCTCTTAAATAAGTGGAATATTCTCCCTTTTATTTAAGTTTTATTTGATTTCCTTTAATGGTGTTGTGTAGTTTTCTGCATATAAATCGTTTACATATTTAGTTAAATTTATTCCTAGGTATTTGATTCTTTC
>JAKSZT010054425.1:7267-38223 GCA_026826555.1 Tolypeutes matacus | reverse complement strand
GAAAGAATCAAATACCTAGGAATAAATTTAACTAAATATGTAAACGACTTATATGCAGAAAACTACACAACACCATTAAAGGAAATCAAATAAAACTTAAATAAAAGGGAGAATATTCCACATATTTAAGAGCTAAACATCTTTTAACGTCATTTATATCATTTAATGATCTAAACATCACTAAGATGTCTATCTTACCTAAACTGATCTACAGATTTAATGCAATCTCAATAAAAATCACCACAGCATTTTTTACTGAATTGGAAAAACTAATTATGAAATTTATTTGAAGGGTAAATGGCTCCACATACCCAAAGACATATTGAAAAAGAAAAATGAAATCAGAGGAATCACACTACCTGACTTTAAAACATACTACAAAGCTACAGTGGTCAAAACTGCATGCTATTGGCACAAGGATAGACATCCTGACCAATGGAACCAAACTGAGAGTTCTGATATAGAGCCTCCCATATACAGTCAAATGATATTCAAAACCAACAAGCCCATTCATCTGGGAGAGAATGGCCTCTTGAACCAATTGTGCTTGGAAAACTGGATATCCATAAACAAAAGAATGAGAGAGGAACACCATCTCACACCTTATATAAAAATTAACAAGATAATGAAAGATCTAAATATAAGAAGGAAAACCATAAAAACTTTTGACAATAATGTAGAGAAGCATCTACAGGACTTTGTATTAGGAAATGGTTTCATCAATTTATACCCAAGGCCCAAGCAATAAAAGAAAAATTAGATAAAAGGGACTTTCTTAAAAGTAAAAATTTGCACCTCAAAGGAGTTTGACAAGAAAGTCCAAAGACAGCAAACTCAATGTGAGAAAATATTTGGTAACCATATATCTGATAAGGACCTAATATATGAATATATAAAGAAATCCTACACCTCAAAAATAAGAAGACAACCCATTAAAAAAATGGGCAAGTGATTTGAACAGACACTTCTCCAAAGAAGAAATACAAATGGTTAAAAAGCACATGAAAAGATGTTCAACATCACTAGCTATTAAGGAAATGTAAATCAAAACTACCTTGATGTAGGCCATTTTAAATCAGCACACACCACTCAGAACTGAGTGGGAGAGAGTGTGGTCTACGGTGTGAACTGTGGTCTATGGTTGGTGGCAAGGCTCCAGGATGTGTAAGTTCATTGAGGGTGCTGGGCCACACTTGTGGGAGATGTTTGTGTGGGATGTGGTGGGAGGTGTGGGAGGTGGGCAAAATGGGAATCCCGGTGGGTTCCGTGTAATATTTTAGGTAATCTAAGCACCTCTTAAAATATATGTATATATATATATAAATAACATTTTTGTAAGCAAATACACATATATGCATATATATTTATATATCATTTTGCAAATGTTTGTATGTATTGTGAGAATTTTGATTTTTACCCATAATAAAAAAAAAAAAAAACAACTACATTGAGATATATCTTACACCCATTAGACTAGCAGCACTTAAAAATCAGAGTACTAAAAGTGTTGGAGCAGATGTGGAGAAATGGGAAATTTTATCCACTACTGATCAGATGGTAGAATGGTGCATCCATTGTGGCGGATAGTATGGAGGTTCCTCAGAAAACTAATTATAAATCTGAAATAAGATCCATCAATTACACTGCTGGGTATATACCCAGAAGAATTGAAAGCAAGGACAACATATGCACACCAATGTTCTTAGTGGCATTATTCACTCTTGCCAAAAGTTGGAATCAACCCAAATGCCCTTCAACAGATGAATGGATGAACAAGTTGTGGTAAATACATACAATGGAATAGTACTCAGCTGTGAGAAGGAATACAGTATTAACACACGGGATAACATGGATGAATCTTGAGGACCTCATGTTGAATGAAGCAAACCAGGCACTGAAGGACAAATATTAAAAGACCTTATTATATGAATTAAACAAATCAAGCAGACTCACAGAGCTAGAGTCTGGAAGATAGGTTTACTGGAAATAGAAAGGGAAAAGAAGGTTGTGAGCAGATGTCCATATAGGCAAAATCTATGAAAAGATGAAAGTGCATAATTATGCAATGGAAGAGCATGACAGTGATGCAATGATACTATTGGGCTGGGCAGTGCTGGTTTTGTGGGTAGCTATGGTGAAGATGGTGGTTTGGACAGTCCATGGAATTGGAGGGAGGGTTGGGAGAGGGAGAAGGGGAACATTGCGGATACACAGGTACATAGTTGAAGCTACAATGCTGGGAATGCTCTATTGGGCATATGGCAAATGAAGGTTACTCATTAAGATGTTGGATATGGGAGGGCATTTGGGACAGGGCACACCTGGTGCAAACTTCTAATGTGTGTGTGAATGATAATCTTATCATAGTTTTTTTATATCAGTGGGTGGAGGACCACATAATGAGCAGCAATTTGGTGGACTCCCATCCTGGCCATGCCTGCTGTGTTCTCAGAAATAGGTGGGTGTCTTTCAAGAGCATAGGCAGTGCTTGAAAGGGAGGACAGACAACTGTGTCAAGCCCTCATTTTTGTTGCAAATAACAATGAATGTTGTCCTCCAAGTAGTACAGCTTGGTGGTTGCTGAGCACCCCAATGTGTGGTTGAGGGAGGAAGAGAATAGATGAAATGGGGTATTTTTAGGGCAATGGAAGTGTTCTATGTAATCTTGCTATGATGGATACAGACCATATTAAATTACATGAAAATTTATAAAAGCGTATGATCTAAAATGTAAACTATAATGTAAATATTTGTCCATGGTTAGTAGCTATGTTTCAGTATTTTCATATCAGTTGTAACAAACATACCAGTCACATATAAAATGTTATTTATAGGGGAAGGGGAAAAGGGGAGGATGTTGGGTATATGAGAGTCCCCTGTATTCAGCATGTGACTTTTTTCTATAATCTAAAAGTTCTTTGAAGACAAAATTGAAAAAGTAAGGCACTGGGGAAATAAAAAAGAAGAAAATGTCACTCTATATATAGGACAACAGATCTTACAGTGTTGAAAGATAAATGTCAAAATATATATATATATATTTTTCATTTTTTATTACCCCAAATTTATATATGTTTTTTTTAAATTTTTTGTACTTTATTTCTTATTTTTAAAACTATCATTATTATTTCATTTTTTATTAATTGTATTTGGCTATTTTATTGGCTTCAATTTTGGAGAAGATTTGAATCACAGAAGCATGACAACTATGGCAGGGGAGGATCACAGGGGTGGATTGTCAATTATGGGGAATACAACGGATAAGACTCACCTAGGCACACATTTAATGCATATAGACATGTGAAAAATATTTAGGGCATTGGGAAGCAGATGTGACTCAATCAGTTGGGGCCCCGACTACCATATATGAGGTTGAGGGTTTGATTCCTGGGGTCCCCTGTTGAAAAGCAAGCTGGCCTGCATGGCGAGCTGGCCAAGCAGAGAGCTGGCCCATGTGGAATATTGGCCTGTGTGGAGCACTGGCCCATGCAGAGAGCTGGTGCAGCAAGATGACACAACAGAAAAGAGACACAAAGGAGAGAAAATAAGAGACACAGAAGACAAGGGTTGCTGAGGTGGCACAAGAGATTTGGCAGCATCTCTCCACTCTGGAAGGTACCAGGGTTGGTTCCCAGTGCTGCCTAAAGAGAAGAAAAGCAGACACACAGAGAAAACAGACAATGAACACAAAACAATGAGGGGGGGGATAAATAAATAAATCTTTTTTAAAAAGTACATGGTGATCTCAGTTGTAAATAGAAAAATCTAATTCAATAAACTCTGTATCACCCCCTCAAAAAAAAAAAAAAAAGTACATGGGACATTGTCACGGTCAGTGGAGATTCACACAATAACAAAAGAAATATCAAATTCCCATCCTGGGGAGCTCTGCCACACTCTTTAGCAATGCAACTGGAAGAAGGCTTAACCAAAAGGGAGAAAAGGTAAAGACAAATGAGATTATACAGCTAAGAGGCTTCAAAGTGAGTTGGGAGGTCATTCCAGAGGTTACACTTATGTATGTCTCAGCAGGATCTCAATGACTGCCAATGTAGATACTACCCCAAATAGCAGGGCTACTAAGGGCTATGGAGACATCCAAACACTATAGTTAGGGCAGATAGCTCAGGAGTTTAGTGACCTGACAGTGGACCCTACTTTGGAATTTATGTTCCCCAGTATGGCAAATTTGGACTCAGTTGTGCTATTCCTACACATGGCTCTTCTGCCCTTCTCTCTGAACCTGTATTTAGTACTAGAGTTGGTAGGGATACATCCAAGAGACTTAAATCTTTGGGCTGTCCATGTGCTAACTGGGCCCTGAATGTCAATGGAGTTGCAACACCTACTCTCTAGTTCATTGATCTCACCCAGGACAACTTACAAGGAAGTGATGATGGATAACTACCATACCAAGGGACCAAAAGTGTCTACAACTGCAAGTAAGAGAGTCGCATCCATTGGCCCTATGGGATTGTAGCCCACTCTCAATTAGAGGTGGGTGGACATCACCATTCCAGAATCCTCGGATTCGGGAATGAACTATGAACTAATGTAGACTTACTGGTATTCTACTATAGACTTATTGTGATTCTAGCAATGGAAGGAATTATATCATTGGTGTGGACACAGTGACCATTGAAGGTTCTGGAGGCAGGGAGAGGGAAAAACATGTGTAATATGGGGGCATTTTTGGAACTTGGGATTTGTCCTGAATAACATTACAATGACATATACAGACCAGTATACACAGAATTGGGTGGGAGACAGTGTAAACTACAATGAAAACTTTAATCCATTCTTAGTGGACAATTCTCCAAAATGTTTTCATCAACTACAATGAATATACCTCTCTAATGAAGGATGTTTTTAATATGGGAAAATGGGGAGGTGTGGGGAGCAAGGCATATAGGAATTCCCTATATTTTCTATGTAACATTTATGTAATCTAAGTATCTTTAAAAAAATAAAAATAGGAAAGAAAAAAAACAAAACAAAAAACAAGACACCATATGAGCACAAAGAAGAATTTGAAAACTTTAATAGAAAAATAACAGTGCTTATGGGAATTAAAGATACAATAGGTGATACCAGAAACAATTAAGAGGTATAGAATAGGAGACAAAATGATAGAAGAAAGGATAAGTGATGCACAAAATAGAAAAGCTGAAACTGAAGAAAAAAGTATATACAGGGAAAAGAAAGGAAAAAATTAATCAGGAGGTCAGGGAGTTCAATGATAACATGAAGTTCAACAAGATATATGTCCAGGGAGTTCCAGAAGGAGAAGAAAAAGGAAATGGTTAGAAAGATTATTTGAGGAAGTAATGGCTGAAAATTTCCAAACTGTCATGAAAGAAATGAATTTACATGTCCAAGAATCACAGTGTACCCCAATCAGCATAAATCCAAACAGATAGTACTCAGACACATGGTACTCAGAAAGATAAAGAGAAAATTTCTATTCTGGCCTCATTACCCAAACTTTCCCAAAAATACTGGTTCAGCGAGGGCTTGTGGCAATTAAAGGCCAGCAGAGGTCACTGGGAAGCTCATTGTGATAGAAGCTGGAGTTAAGTAAATGGCATCCAGTACACCAACAATAACATATGTCCTTGGTTATCTGGAAAGTTCAGTTAACAGAAGTAGGTTTCTCAAAGTCAAGCTGATTGGTGTTTCACTGCTGGGCACAGAGAAGGGGTCCCTGGTCCTGCTCAGCCCTGATGGCAGTCTTGCTGGGGGAAGGTTCTTTACAACAGATATGAGTCAAGTTTTGATAGGCTGTGTTCTTCCTCTCCTTTGCTGTGTAGCCAGAATCCAATCTTTTGCCTTTGCTTTGTCATATGCTTCCCCCAACAGGATAAGATGTAGAGTCCCTATGACTTCCCTGGGCAGGGCTCTTTCCGGTAGGTTTGGAGATTGAGCTCCAGTTCCTCCTGCACTCCAGGAAGGTAAAGGCAGCCAGGGCCCAGCTATGCTATCCTTGGCAGGGCTGCTGAACATCAGTGGGAGGCAGCCAGGAGCTTGTGCAACTCTGGAATGACATCCACTATGGCCTGAACAGGAAGAGGCGGGTCGTGGCCCTGCTGATCTCTGTGCAGAGGTTCCACTTCAGAAATAGGTAGGGTTTGAGCATGGGTTTGTACTTACCTCATGAGCTACCCCAGGAAAAGGTGGAACATGGGTGAGGGAGTGTAATTACCCCATAAGCTTCCCCCATGAAGAGGTTTGCACTGGGTGTAAGATTATGCTTAACTCACAGGGCTCCCTCGTGGCCAAGGGGCTGAGATCACAGGGGTGGGATATTGGGGTAGATGGGCCCAATGTGGTGGTAAGTCAGAACATATCAACAAGTATCTGCTTAACTAGTGTTTCTTCAATGCCCACTCTGTGCCCTCACTGAGCCATGCTTGTCACCTGATCTGTCAGTCAAGTGTGGGCTCCAATGGCATGGCACACAGAGCAAGGTGGCTGAGCTGAGGACCATCAGTCAAGGATGGTATCACTTTGGGCTGGCCTTGGTAAGGGTACTTTCAGGTCAAGGCCAGGGTGCGGAAGAGCTTGGCATCCAGGAGTGGAGCTGGCAACTTTCCTGGTAGAGGGCAGACAGTAGAGGCAATATATGGTCTGTGTGTGTTGGGGAGGTGGTTTACAGCCCTTAAAGAGTATAAAAACTTTTCTTTGCTCATGGGCCACAGGATAACAGGTTTTGAGCCAGGTTTGGCACATGGGACTGATATATTATCCAGTCCTGGAGGAGCACAGGAGCCTCCGAAGTGCAGGTCTCCTCACCATGATGTCTTCCAACCCAGGCAGTGGAGGAAGACTTTGAAAGGGAGGATTGGAGTTCCATTTGAGTGTGTGCTGTGTGAGATGCAGTGTAATCCTCTGTGGAGCAGTTCTATGCGTATCTGTATATCAAGTCTTAAGCAGACATATATATGTACAGCACTTTTTTTCTTATGGGAAATTTCAAGTATACACAGAAGTAGAGAGTATAGCAGTGGGAAAAGTCATCCACCTTCAGTGTCTGTGAGCTATTGGCCATTGTTGTGTTGGGTTGTGTTCCATCCCAGCAAATTAAAAAACGGGGAGAAAGAGAGCTGAGGCCTGATGCCATGATTCTCTGTCCTTCAGGGGACTAATTTCTGGAACTTTCTGGACAAAGTGGGGAGAGGAGGTGTCAGCAGATGGTGCCAAGAGGGTGTGATGGTGAGATAAGATGGAAATCAGAAGGGCATGGTGTATTCTGGAAGTCAAGCAGATGAATTCTGTCCAGGAGGGGTGTCAGAAGGTTGTGGCTGATGAGCTAGGCCATGATGCTGATGACCTGGCAGGAAGGTTGGAGTGTGTCACTGAGATTGGGGGCACAGACTCTGTAGCAGAAGCCTAGATCCTTCTCATAGAAGTGCTGCAGGAGTGGGGAGCAGTATTTCAGGGCAGCTTGATGGTTGATGGAGGCCAGAGAGGCTGATGTCCAAAGTAAGAGATATATAGACACCTCAGCTAAGGGAATGTCTCTGGAGAAGAAAGATAGTGCAAAAAGAAAGTGGATGTCTGTGGAAGTCCTGGGTGAGGCAGGGGCAGGAGTGAGTGCCACCTGGGGTCTCCCAGGGACAGCCTGGTAATCGGCTGGGTGTGGGATAAGGAGGCACTTTATACTTTATTACTTTCCATGACTGTGAGGTAAGTGCCAAGGTCCTCATGGTGAAGAGCAGTGAGGGTCCTGGGAAGCTGAGGAAAGAGGAAGTTTGAGATGTCTTGTTCGCAGATGGGCAGGCAACCAGCCAGGAGTTGGTGTCAACTGTGATGGTATTTTCTGAAGACTAATGGGTGATTGGACCTCCAGGCTCACTCTCCTTGAAGTAGAGTGGGAGTGTGTGGCATGGGAGAGTGTGGCCAGCTTGGGTTGTGATAAGAGAGAAAGCAGAGGTGCCAGGGTTTGGGAGGAAATAGATTTCCTTGGGCTAGGGGGCTGCATCATAGGGGGCATGGGGAACAGATCATGAGTGTGGTGACAGCAGTGAGCTCCCAGGGCATCCAACATTTACTGGCATGTGGAAGCCACTGCAAGAGAACATACCCAGGGAGCAGGGCTTGCACAGCACAGGGGTCTGCAATCACTGACCATAATGTCTGCTTCCTGGTCCAGCTCACCAGTGTCAGGAAATGAGGTTGGTGCAGGACAAGGTTGGGGTTCTGTACAGGATTAGCCATCTGAGAGTCATTTACATGGCAGGAGTGACAAAAGAAGGCCACAGGCAGAATCCACAGGGACTGAAAGAGGGTACAGCGGGCAACAGGAATGTGACAAGGTTGAGGAGCTGTGGTGAGGAGAGGAGGGAGAAGCTCTGGGGTTGGAGTGCTAGCAGGCCCCAGCTCCAGCATGCTGCAGTGGGAGCAGGGGTTTAGGGAAAAGAAGAACCAGGGCCACAGGCAGCAGGTGGGCAGGTATGCGAGGGGACAGGTGAAGAGACATAGCCCCAGGGGACTAGTTCTGGAGAGTAACAGGAAGTATGACCCCAGGTCACAGCTCTGCCCAGCCATGGGAGAATCCCCAGAGCTATTAATGGGGATGAGTAGGTGGCCTACTCCATGACCCCCACGTTGCAAATCCTTCCCACTCTGCATCCCAACCACTCCATTCCCCCTCCACACACACACACACACACACACACACACACTCCAGGTCCTGCCCACTCAGTGTCCCACCAACTCTATGTTCTGCTCACTCCAGGTTCCTGCTAAGCCAGATTCTGTTCCACTCCAATTCATGCCTCTCCAGCTCCTGTCCTATGCCAGGTCCTTCCTCACATTGGGTCCTACACTCTCCATCCTACCCAATTCATGTTCTGCTTGGCACCCTCAGTGCAGTGTAGGTGAGGCTCACCCAGTAACCAAGTGACTGCTCAGTGTGCACTGTCTGGGGGCCTGGGACTGCTGAGGTCACTAGAAGAGGTGGTCCTGCCCTGGATACTCCCAGGGGAGCAAGTACTGAACAATTGGCCACATATACAAAAACTCTTCCAGGGAATGAAACTGCATGTCAAGCTTGTGCAGGTTCCTGGGGGTTCCTGTGAAGGAAGCAGGCTTTAAATGAGCCCCTGGGGGTCAGGAGACTTGTTCTTGTCCTAGACCCATGGCCCTAACCTGAGGTCTGCAGGTAGGCAAGCTACCTCTTCCTGTGCACCTCTGAGTGTACAGTGAGGGAGCTAGTAACTCCTTTTCCCAAGAGTGAAGACAGAGAGACAGAATGGGAGAGTGGAGAGCTCAAGGGTTGCTTCCTGTAGGAGATCATGGAGGAAGAATAAGCAGATTTAGAGGTCCCGAGTTCTCATAACCTTCTTCCTTACTGTCCTTGTCCAGGCACCCACCACCCTCCTCCTTTCCTGGAGGGTCTGAAGAGCCCCAGAGAGAGTCAACAAAAGCTGCAGGATTTCACCTTGAGTGTGGACACCAGCCCCAACCAGGACCAAAGAGTGATAACCAAAGGTGATACTACTTCCTCCAGGCTGTCACTTCTCTGGGTGCTTCCTCCCCAGACTACACACCCCACAAGCAGCTCCCTCTCGAAAGCTCATCTTCCAGACTGTTTTCCCCCTGGGATGCTCCCTCCCCAACTTCTCCTTCACAGCATGCTGTCTCCAGGTCACTCCTCCCCCTGAATGCTTCTCCTCCAGTATGTTCCTGATAAGCTGTTTCTCCCCAGGAATGTCCCTTATCCTGCTCCCCACAGGCTGCTCACTCCCCTCCATGGACTGCCCCAATTCTCTTGAGTTTTTCCCATCTATCATGGGGCTGGTGGTCCCAGGACAGGAGCTGGGACTACACCCCCCTGACCCTCTGGTCACATGGGGTGCAATTGTCTGATGGGCACCCCTGTCCCTACTGGACAGTCTGCACACAGAGAGGCTTTGCTTTGCCATGTGGAGCAAAAACAATGCGAGTCAGGTGGCTCCTACCCATGTGCCATCATGTGGCCAGAGGGAATGTGTTTGTAGAAAAATTGGAGGACATGAACCAGTGCCACTGTTTTGGAGTATCCTGAATTCATAATTCTGGTTTGTTTGTTCAGAACCAAGACAAATCAAGTTATAAAGGATAGTAGTTTGAAGCAGTGATGATGCCCTCTCCAACCATCAGGTGCTTTTACCCACTTGGAAGCCCTCACTATGGCTGGAAAAGTAAGCTGAACATTAGAATATGCATGAGCCTCCCTCTGACCCTTCCATTATTTCCAAAGAAAGTAAGAGAAATGACCCTCCACAGACTCCATAGGCCACCCAAAGACTGTGGGAGTTGCTGGACCTGTATCCAGGATTTTCTGGAGATGAGACCCTCTCAAAGCTTCTGGTTCTCAGGTATTGTAGTCCCTATGGCCAATGGGACCAGCTCACCCGTTCAGTCCCTGCTCTGCTCTGAGGGCAGGAGAGCAGGCCTGGAATAGGGCAGTCCATGGTAGCTGAGAGGAGAGACAGCTGTACTCAGGTTGGAAGGAGCCCATGTATCCACAGGTGGGGGTGGCTTACTTCTGAGAAAGGGAGAAGCAGACTTAGAAAGAATTCTGTGCAATTGCCATGGTTTATTTCTAGTATTTTCTCTTTTAAAATGTCATTGAGTTAGTTACAACCAGTATTTAAGAAGTTCCTCCTCTGCACCAGGTGCTGTATTTTTGTTGTTGTTGTTGTTGTTTTAATTAATTTATTTTTTATTGTGGGTAAAAATCAGAATTTTCACAATACATACCACTTTTTGTAAAATGATAAATGAATACATATGCATATATATGCATTTGCTTACAAAAATCTTATTTAAATAAGATTTATAAATCTTATATAAATATATATATATATATAAATGTATTTTTTTATTTATTTTATTTATTTATTTATTTACTTATTTATTTTTATTATGGGTAAAAATCAAAATTCTCACAATACATACAAACATTTGTAAAATGATATATAAATATATAGGCATATATGTGTATTTGCTTACAAAAATGTTATTTATATATATATATATGCATATATTTTAAGAGGTGCTTAGATTACCGAAAATATTACACGGAACCCCTGGGATTCCCATGTTGCTCACCTCCCACACCTCCCACCACATCCCACACAAACATCTTCCACAAGTGTGGCCCAGCACCCTCAATAGACTTACACATCCTGGGGCCTTGCCACCAACCATAGACCACAGTTCACATCGTAGATCACACTCTCTCCCACACAGTTCTGTGTGGTGTGTACTGATTTAAAATGGCCTACATCCGTTGAGAGGTCATCCCAGAGGTAACTCTTACGCACACCTCAGTAGGAGCTCACAGAACATCTAAGTGCCTATCATCCCACACAGAGGGGCTCCTGAGAACTCTGGAGACACCCAGGTCCTATATAATGGGGGATAGCCCAAGAGACTGATGCCTTATCAGTGGGCTCTATTTTGGAATCTGTGCTCCTGAAAGTGACAGAATTGGATTCAAATAAGTCCTCCCTGCACATGGTTCATCAGTCCCTTCTATTCAAACCTATATGTGATGCTGAAGTTTTTAGGTATACTTCCAGAGACTGGAGCCTCTGGCCTACCTATGTGCCAGGTGTGCATGGAATCTCGGTGGAGCTGCAACTCCTACCTTACAGCTCAATGGACTCATCCAAGTCACCTGGCGAGGAGACAATGATGGGCATTGGCCATCCCAGGGAATGGAGAGGGCCTGCATCTGCAGGAAGGATCATCCCACCCACCATATCCATTGGATATAAGCTCTCTCTGATTTGGAGGTGGAATGGGCATCACCATCCCAGTCCCCTTAGGATTGGGGGAAGAACTATGGGCTACAGTGGACTTGATGATATTCTGTTGTACACATATGGTGATTCTAGCAATGGAAGAAATTATAACAATGAGGTGGAGCCAGTGGCCACTTGATACTTTTGGGGCAGGGAGGGGACGAGCAGTTGAAATACAGGGGCTTCTTTGGGATTTGGAGGTTGTCCTGAGTACTGTTGTGCCAGGTGCTGTTTCTAAGGACCACACCTGTACCCTCTGCTCCTCCTCTGACAGGCATGAACCCAATGGAACAAAAAAGAAGTTTCTGGAGGCTCAGGAGCTTACAGGGGCAGGGCTGGGACCCAAACCATTGGGGAGATCCTTATCCCAGTCTACCCATGACCCTATTATGTTTCTGTTCATCCTTTACCCTTTAATATTCTGACAGCAGCATCTCTCCTGGCTTCCCAGCTGGTTCACTACCAGGCCCAGCCCCACCCTGCTGTGTGACCTTCAGCAGGTTCATCTGACCTCTCTGTGCCTGTTTTCCCACCTATGAAATAGGGCTAGTGATAGTAACTACCATGTGGACTTTTGCAGAGAATATCTGGGATTAACCAAAAACTTGGAGCCCAGTCTGAGAGACATGCTGTCATATGCTTCACCAATTGTTTCCTTCTTACAGCTGAATAGTTTCCCATTATATGTAAATACCACATTTCTTTGGCCATTCATTGGTTTTTGGACAATTAGGTTGTTTCCATCTTTTAGCTATTATGAATAATGCCACTATGAACATTGATGTAACACTCTATGAATTTTTTTTTAATTCAAACTTTATTTCAAATTCAAAGAGTAAAATTAAAAAAGACAATTCAACAAGTTATGTAAGCATTACTCCAAAAAGTTCAGTCCAGGCACTTTTTATCTCATATAATTTCAAAAACTAACTCAATTTGTTTCTCCAATGTTCAGAAAAATACACAGATGAAGATAGATACTTAAGTGACATAATCAAGGTCTCCTTGTTTCAAAAGAAAATGTAAAAGAGAAAAAATTCATAATCACATTTATATCTCCCATGTTCATTATTTGATCCTTACAATTAATATAGTCCCTTCTTTGGCTTGCTACAAAATTTTACAATGTTATTGTTAATTATAATCTATAAGTTACAATTGTTGTATTTTCCCCATGTATCACCATACTCTTAACACCTTATCATACAAGAACATTCCTGCATTTACATTATCCACAATTCTCATCTACCACCAAAATCACTATTATGCATTCCCTATATTATCCTCCAACTGTTCTCAAACTAACATTAGCCTCCCTAGACTATTTGTTTCAGCCAAAATCACATCCATAAATCAACAGTGTTTATTACTCTCATTATAACATGCTATCATAAACTCCATCCATTGTCACATATTTACAATTGACCTGCATACATCCAATATCAGCATCCCCTTCTCAAGCCACATCCTATCTCCTACCAACTTACATTCCATAGTCTTATTCATAATTTTGTTCATTGTGTTTTGTTCATATCAGTGACACAATATACTCTTCATCCTTTTATGTCCAGCTTGTTTCACTAAACATAATATCCTCAAGGTTCTTCCATGTTGTCATATCTTTCCTCAACTGGTTCCTTCTTACACCTGAATAGTTTTCCATCATATGTAAATACCACATTTTGCTTGTCCATTCCTTGGTTGATAGAGAATTAGGTTGTTTCCATCTTTTAGCAATTGTGAATAATGTCACTATGAACATTGATGAAAAATATCAGTTCCTGTCCTTGCTTTCAGTTATTTTGAACATATTCTTAGTATCAGGATTTCAGGATAATATGGCAGTTCTATATTTAGCTTACAGAAGCTGCAACATTTTAAACTCCTTCCAACAGTGAAAGGGTGATCTTATTTCTCCACATCTTCTCCAGAACTTGCAGTTTTCTGTTTGTTTTTTTAATAAATGCCATTCTGTATGGGGAAAAATGATCTGCATTTGCTAATAGCTAAGGATGTTGAGCATATATTCATGTTCCTTTTGGACTCTTGTATTTTTTCTTTCAATTCTTTTGCCCATTTCTAAATTAAGTTGCTCATCATTTTGTTTACAAGTATATGATCTCTTTCTATAAAATGGAAATCAAACCCATATTGGATATGTGGTTTTCAAAGATTTTTCTTCCCCATTGAACTGGCTTTTTCACCTTCTTAACAACATAGTTTCAAATGTAAAAATGTTTAATTTTGAGGAAGTTCCATGTATTTATTTTTTTCATTCATTGCTCATGCCTTGAGTGGAAGTTCCAAGGAAACACAAACTATCACAAAATCGTGAAGATGGTTTCCCTACATGTTCCTCTAGGAATTTTATGGTTCTAGCTTTTATATTAAGGTACTTGCTACATTTTTAGTTAATTTTTGTGTAAGTTGTGTGAAAGGGGTCTTCTTTCTTTTGGATATGGATATCCAGTTTTCCCAACACCATTTGTTGAATAAACTATTTTGACCCAGCTGAGAGGATTTCACAGCCTTGACAAAAATCACTTGACCAATGTGAAAGTGCGTATTTCAGACTCTCAATCCAATTCCATTGGTCAATGTGTCTGACTTTATGCCAGTAGCATGCTGTTTTTTTACCACTGTAGTTAGATAATATGCCTTAATGTCAGGACAGGCGAGTCCTCTAAATTTGTTCTTCTTTTTAAATATATTTTGGCTAGTCAGTAACATTTCTTTCTGAGAAAAATTTTGCTATTGTCTTTTCCAATTCTAAAAAAATGTCTGTTGTAATTTTTATCAAAATTTCATTAAATCTATATATCAGTTCAATTAGAATTGACATCTTAATTATATTTAGTCTTCCAGGGCATGAACACAAAATAGCCTTCCATTTATTTAGATCACATTTGGTTTCTTTTAGCAATGATTTATAGTTTTCTAAATAAATGTCCTTTCTATCCTTGGTTAAGTGTACTCCTGAACACTTGATTATTTAATTTTTTATTGTAAGTAGAATTTAATTTCTGAATTTGTTCTCATATTGCACATTAGCAGTGTATAAAAATGTCATTAATTTTTTGTAAATTAATCTTGCATCTTGCCACTTTGCTGAAATTGTCTATTAGTTCTATTAGTTTTGTTGTGGACTTTTCAGAATTTTCTACGTATAGGATCATATTATCAGCAAATAGTAAACGTTTTACTTCTTCTTTTCCTATTTGAGTGCCATTTTATTTCTTTGTCTTGCTTAATTTCTCTAGCTAGATCTTCTAGTTCCATATTTAATAGCAGTGGAGAGTGTGGGTAGCCTTGTCTTGTTCCCAATCTCTGTGGAAAATATTTCAGTCTTTCACAATTGAGTACCATGTGAGCTGTGGGTTTTTCTTCAGTGTACTTTATCATATTGAGAAAATTTCCTTCTATTCCTACTTTACAGAGTCGTTTTATCAAGAAATGTTGTTTTTTGACAAATAACATTTTTCTGTCTGTTGAGATAATCATGTAATTTTTCTTCTTCAATTTATTAATTTGATGTATTACATTGATTGATTTTCTGATGTTGAACAGCCCTTGCATATCTAGTATAAACTACACTTGATTAGGTTGAATTCTTAATATGTTTGTGGAATTGGTTAGCAAGTATTTTGTTGAGTACTTTTGCATCTATGTTTATGAGAGAAATGGTCTGTAATTTCTTATTCTCATAATATCTTTATTTTTCTTTTATATTTGGATGATGCTATTTTCATAGAATGAGTTTGGTAGCATTTCTTCTTGTTTAATTTTTGGAATAGTTTGAGCAAGATTTTTATTAGTACTTCTTTAAATGATTGGTAGAATTCACCTGTGAAGAAATTTGATCATGGATGTTTAATTTTGGGGAGGTTTATGATGACTGTTTCAATTTATTTACTTGTAGTTGGTTTGTTGAGATATTCTATTTCTTCTATGATCAGTCTGTCTTGTTCATTTCCTCAATGTCCATTTCCTTAATGTTGTCTAGTTTGTGAGCATACAGTTCTTCATACTATCCTTTTATGTTTTCTTTTATTTCTGCTGGGACAGAGAAAATATATACTTCTAATTTGTGATTTTATTTTATTTTCCATACTCCCTCTTTTTTTCTTTGTTAATCCAACTAAGGAATTGTCAAATTTGTTGCTATTAAAGAAGAAAATTTTAGTTCTCTTCATTTTCTCTACTGTTTTTTATTCTCTATTCCATTTATTTCTGCTCTCACCTTTATCATCTTTCCTTCTGCTTGCTTTGGTTTTAGCTTGCTGTTCTTTGAGTTCCTCCAAATGTGCAGTTAGGTCTTTGATTTTAACTCTTTCTTCATTTATTGCAAAAGCACTGAAGGCTATAAATTTCCCTCTCAGCACTGCCTTTGCTGTATCCCATAAGTTTTAATATTTTATGCTCTCATTTTTGTTTGGGTTGAGATATTTTCTGATTTCCCTTGAAATTTCTTCCTTGACACAACAATTATTTAAGAATGTGCTGCTTCATTTCCATATATTTTTGAATTTTCCACCATTATGCCTGTTAATAATTTCTAACTTCATTCTATTTTATGATCAGGGAAAGTGTTTTGTACAATTTCAATATTCTTTGCAATTATTGTGATCTGTCTTATGTCCCAGCGTTTAGTCCATCCTGGAGAAAGTTCCATGAGTACTTTAGAAAAATATATAGGGAGCTAAGGAAAGATGGAAGCAGTTTATGTTGGTGCTCACCACCTCTCTCACAAAACACAGCTGACTGGGGGCAGTATCTTGCCTAAGTGAGCTGTTTTTGGATACGAGGAGTGGGAGCCTTTGGAGCATTGATCTTGAGGGAGCTGCACAGGGACATAGATTGCTCTAGATAGAACTGGAACATAGAAAACAGAAAGGAAATAGAACAAGAAGAACAAAGTATCAAAGAGAAAACAACACAAACACAACACTAGCAGCTAAACAAAACTCTAGAGCAGAGAAAGAAGCTAATCAACTGAGTAAACCAATCAAGATATGCATTATAGGCATCCCAGAGGGAGAAGAGGAGGGAAAGGGAACAGAAGGAGTATTGAAGGAAATAATAGCTGAAAACTTCACAACCCTACTGAAGGAGATGGATGTACATGTCCAGGAAGCATAGCACACCCCAGCCAGTATAAATCCCAACAAGCCTACTCCAAGACATATACTTCTGAAAATGTTCAATGCTAAAGACAAAGAGAAAATACTCAAGGCAGAAAGAAAAAAGAGAATCATCATAATAAAGGAAATCTCAATAAGATTAAGTGCTGATTTCTCATCTGAAACCATGGAGGCAAGAAGACAATGGTATGAAATAGTCAAAGTACAAAAAGAAAGAAAAAATTTCCAGACAAGAATTCTCTATTTAGCAAAGCTGGCATTCAAAAATGATGGAGAGTTCAAAATATTAACAGATAAAAATAAATTAAGAGAGAATGCCAATAAGAAACCAGCCCTTCCAGAAATATTAAAGGAAGTTCTGCAGGTTTAAAGGGAAAAACAGGAGAGAGAGAGTTGGAGGAGATGGTAAGAACAACTAAAAGACAAAAAGAGAAATAAAAACAACATATGACATAAATAAACCCAGAGAAAATATGGCTGATGTAAGAAATTCCTTGAGAGTAATAAAACTGAATGTTAATGGATTAAACTCACCAGTCAAGAGACACAGATTGGCAGAATGGATAAAGAAATATGACTCATTTATATGTTGTCTACAGGAAACCCTCCTTAAAACCAGAGATTCAAAGAGGCTGAAAGTGAATAGCTGGAAAACAATTTTACAAGTAAACAATCACCAAAATAGTGTGGGAGTAGCTATAATAATATCACTTTAAATGCAAAACTACTGTAAGAGACAAAGAGAGACACTATATTTTAGTAAAAGTGGTAATCTTTCAACAAGAAAGAAAAATCATATACATTTATGCACCTAATCAAGGCACCTCAAATTCATGAGGCAACACTGGAAAGACTAAGTGGAGAAATAGATGTCTATGCAATTATAGTGGGGGACTTTAATATACAATTATCACTATTAGACAGAACATCTCGATAGAGAATCAATAAAGAAACAAAAACTCTGAATAATACATTAGAGGACCTGGACCTAATAGACATATACAGAGTGCTATACCCAAATACAGCAATATTTGGTAGATGCTAACCTAGATGCTAAAATCATCAACAAAATACTTGCTAATCACATTCAACAATGTAGTAAATGAATTATACACTGTGACCATGGGGGTTTCTTCCAACTATGCAAGGATGGTTCAACATAAAACAAAACAAAACAATCAATGTAATGCACCACATAAACAGATTGAAAGAAAAAAAATCGCATGATCATTTCTATAGATGTAGAAAAAGCATTCGACAAAATACAGCACACTTTCCTGATAAAAACACTGCAAAAGATAAGATTTGAAGGAAAATTTCTGAACATGATAAAAGGTATATATGAAAAAACAAGAGCTAACATCATCATCAATGGTGGAATCCTAAAAGATTTCCTTCCAAAATTGGGAACAAGACAAGGATGCCCACTATCACTATTCCTATTGAACACTGTGTAATAAGTACTTGCTCTAGCAGTGAGGCAAGAAAAAGATATACAAGGCATCAGAATTGTAAAGGAAGAAATAAAAATTTCATTGTTTGCAGACGATATGATCTTATACCAAGAAAGCCCTGAGAAATCTACAACAAAGTTTCTAGACTTATAAATGAGTTCAGTTAAGTCATGGGCTATAAAATCAATGCTGAAAAATTAGTAGGATTTCTGAATAACAATAAAGAACAATCTGAGGAGGAAATCAAGAAAAAAATACCATTTACAATAGTAATCAAAAGAATCAAATACCTAGGAATAAATTTAAATAAAGATGTAAAGGACTTATATACAGAAAAATGCACAACACTGTTAAAGGAAATCAAAGAAGACTTAAATAAATGGAAGAATATTCCCTGTTCATAGATAGGAAGACTAAACATCATTAAAATGTCTCCCCTGCTCAAACTAATCTACAGATTTAATGTAATCCCAATAAAAATCAACATAGCATTTTTTAATGAATTGGAAAAACTAACTACAAAATTTATTTGGAAGGTTCAGAGGCCCCAAATCACCAAAAACATACTGAAAAAGAAAAATGAAATTGAAGATATAAAACTACCTGACTTTACAAAGTACTACAAAGCTACAGTGGTCAAAACTGCATGGTATTGGCACAAAGATAGACATACCGACCAATGGAACCAAATTAAGAGTTCTGATATAGATCCTCACATATACAGTCATTTGACAAGACAAGTAAGCCCATTCAGTTGGGAGAGAATGGCCTCTTCAACAAATGGTTCTTGGAAAACTGGATATTGATATCCAAAAGAATGAGAGGAATACTTTCTCAAAAGTTATACAAAAATCAACTCAAAATGGATCAAAGATCTTAATATAAGAACCAAGACTATAAAGACCTTGGAAGATAATGTAGGGAAGCATCTACAAGATATTGGAATAGGAAATGGTTTCATGAAACACACACCCAAAGCATGAGAAGCAAAATAATAAATAGATAAATGGGATGTTCTCAAAATTAAAAAGTTTTTCACCTCAATGGTCATTATCAAGAAAGTAAAAAGGCATCCTACCCAATGGGAGAAAATATTTGGTAAACATTTATCTGATAGGAGCCTAATATCTTGCCTATATAAAGAAATCCTACACCTCAAACATAGAAAGACAAACAACACATTTAAAAACTGAGCAAGTGACCTGAAAAGACTCTTTTCCAAGGAAAAAATACAAATGGCTAAAAAACACATTAAAAGATGCTGAACATCACTAGCTATTAGGGAAATGCAAATCAAATCTACAATGAGTTGTCATCTTACACCCATTAGTATGGTGACTGTTAAAAAATACAGCAGAGTATAAGTGGTTGGAGAGAATGTGGAGGAATGGGAACACTCATCAATGGATGGTGGGAAAGTAGAATGCTACAGCAATTGTGGAGGACAGTTTGTCAGTTCCTCAGAAAACTCACTATAAAATTTCCATGTGATTCAGCAATTCCACTGCAGAGTATATAAGCAGAAGATTTGAAAGCAAAGACAGAAACAGATATACGCACACCAATGTTCATGACAACATTATTCACTATTGCCAAAATTTGGAATCAACTCAGGTTACCCACCCATCAACAGAAGAATGGATAAACAAAATGTGGTACATAGATACAATGGAATATTACTCAGCTGTAATAAGGAATACATTACTAATACTGGGAAAACATGGATGAATCTTGAGGACTTTATGTTGAGTGAAGCAAACTAGTCATTGAAGAATGAACAGTACATGACCTCACTGATAGGAATTAAGGAAATTGAGCAGTCTCAGAGAGCTATTGTCTGTAAGATAGGTTTAAAAGAAATAGAAAGAAAGGAGAAGGTTGTGAGCCATCACCCACATTGACATAATCAATGGTAAAGTAAAAGAGTGTAGTTGCATATTGAAGGGATAGGATAGGAGGGTTGGATTATGCAGGGATGACAGGTGGGTAGATACGGACAACTGGGTTAGAAGGTCCAGGTTACTGGGGGAGGGTTCCTATGTGAATACTAGGGATTTACGGGTATGTGGTTGAAAGTACAAAGTTGAAAATGCATTTATGGCAATATGACAAGGAACATTTACTGGATTAGTGTGTTGGATGGGGGGTGGATTCAGGGCAGGGTACACATGGACCAAGCTTCTAGGGAGTGTGTGAGTGATCATTTTGTCATAATGTTCTGTATCAGTGGTTGGAGACTCACAAAATTAGCAGGAAGGTGTTGATCCCCCATCCTTGGGAGGACCTTTTTGTGCAGAAATAGACAGGTGGGAGGTTCTTGAGATCAAGGGTGGTTCTTAATAGGGGAGGACAAACCAGTGTGTTAAGTCATCAGTCTTGTTGAATGTAACTATGAATCTTGTCATCCAATGAGTCAAACCAGGGGATTGCTTTGGGCCCCAGGGGGATGGGTAGGGAAGAATAGTATAGGACAAACAGGGTGTATTTAGTGGTCAGTGAAATTGTTCTGCATGATCTCACAGTGATGGACACAGGACCTGGTAAACATCATCAAAATTTTAAAAAGTGTATGCTTTAAAATGTAAACCATAGGGCAAACCATTGGCCATGTTTAGTAGCTATATTTTAATATTTGTATATCAGTTAAAACAAAGGTACCATCCAGATAAAAAAAGGTATTAATATGGGGGGGATGAAAGGGGGAGGATGTTGGGTATATGAGAGTATCCTGTATTCTGTAGGTGACTTTGCTGTGACCTAAAATTCTTTGAAAACAAAATGAAAAATAATGAGACACTGGGGAATGAGAAGTGGAAGGCACCATGGTACAGACTGGATACCAGATATTGCAGTGATGAGAGGCAAAAGGTAAAAAAAACATTTTATGTTTTTAATTTTTTTAATATCCCAATCTTTTAATTTAATTTAATTTAATTTTTAGTTTTTAAAAAATGTTTATGCATTTTATCTCTTACATTTACACTTATCATTATTATATCATTTTCTTATTAATTGTATTCAGCTATTGTAATGGCTTCTTCTTTGAAGAAGCTTTGGATAACATAAAAGTTACAATTGGGGCAGGGGAGGATCATTGGTGTGGGATATCAGGGACGGGGGATGCATGGGAAGAAGTTCACCTGATCATATATATAAGCTATATAAAAACGTTCAAATGTTCATGGGAGACTCACAAAATAAAAAACAGAGTACTGAATTCCCATCCTGGAAAGCTCTGCCACATTCTCTAAGGGAGCAACCACAGCACCCAAGTGCAGGGACAGTGAATTGTGAAGGAAGATGATCCACTGATGGGTCCTTGATATTGATAACTAGGCTTATGAGTCGTTCTCTTCAAATTGAAACTTGACCTATTGTTATGGGGTGCCTAAGTGTTGCCTCCTGAGAGCCTCCTTGTTGTTGCTCAAATGTGGCCTCTCTGTAAGCCAAACTCAGCATATGAATGCATTACTATCCTCACGCTGTGGGTCATGAATCCCAGGGATGAGCCTCCCTGGCACTGAGGGATTAATACCAAGCACCCACTAGCAATATAACTGGAAAAAGACCTCAAATAAAAGGGGGAAAAGGTAAAGACAAATGAATTTATATGGCTAAAAGACTTCAGAGTGAGTTGGGAGATCATCCCAGAAGTAATGTTTATGCACATCTCAGCAGGATCTCATCAAATCCCAAAGTAAATACCACCTAAAATAGTGGGGCTCCTGAGGGCTTTACAGACACCCAGGCTTATGGTCAGGGTGGATAACTCTGGAGTTTGGTGCTTTTCCACTGGGCCTTACCCTGGAGTTTGTGCTCCTGAGAGTGATAGAGTTGGACTCAATTATATCTTCCCTGCACATGGTTGATCTGTCCCTTCTATTTCAACCTATAATTGGTGCTGGAGTTTGTAAGTGTATGTCCAGAGATTTGAGTTTTTGGCCTATCCATGTTCCAGATGGGCCCAGAACCTCGATGGAGCTGCAACACGTACTCTACAGCTCATTGGACTCACACAGGAAAACTGGCAGGGAGATTAAGGTGGACAACCGGTGTCCCAAGGAAAGGAGAGAGTTTGTAGCTGCAGGCAGCATAGTCCCATTCATCTTCTCCATGGGATATAAGCCCCCTTTCAATTGGAGGTGGAGTGCACATCACCATCCCAGAATCCTCAGGATTGGAGGAAGAACTATGGAGTAGAGTGGACATACTGGTATTCTACTAGTGACATATTTTATTTCTAGCAATGGAAGAAATTATATTGATATGAAGCCAGTGGCCACTGGAAGTTCTGGGAGTAGGGGAGGGAAAAACAGTTGAAATACGGGAGCTTTTTCAAGACTTGGGAATCGTCTTGAGTGACATTGCAAAGACAGATATAGGCCATTTTATAACATCACATAGGATGCAGAACTGTGTGGGATAGAGTGTAGACTACAATGTGAACTATGGTCCATGCTTAATCGCAAAGTCCCAGGATGTGTTTATCAATTGCAATGAATGTGCCACACTACTGAAGGATGTTTATGTGGGGAGTTATAGGAGGTGTGGGAGTGGGGCATATTGGACTCTGTATATTTTTTGCATATCATTTATGTAATCTAAGTAGCTTCAAATTTTTTTAAAAAAGAATATATATCCTGGAGAATCCCCAGTATAGTGACAGGGTGTGAAGATTTAACAATAATCTCCTTCCACAAGGCTACTAATAATCACCCAGGATCAGTACAGATTAACTTGTTTCCAAGACTTCAGAGACAAGAAGAACACAGTGCCCCATCTAGGGAAAAACAGGAAGAGGAGGCTGAAAATCTGTGGTGAACATTCATGAGTAGATTCCTCCAAGTTACAAAGGCACATGTCTATCTCCCAGTGGCAATGCAGGCCATCTAGGGACCCACTCCACAGCTGGAAGCAGAAGCTCTCTTTCCCAAAAGGAAGGAAGAGGAAGTGACCTGGACAAACTAAAGTGTTGATTGGCAATTTTGTCTAGCTAGATGCTTGCCTTGAGCACAGCTAGTTTTTTTTTTTACATTTCTCAATTAAATGTAATGGATACATGTAAAAAAATTTTTTAATCAAATATATTACACAATATATAGGGTTTTAAATTACCCAAGCCACAAAGAAGACAGCAGCATTTGTGTTGTCTCCACTCCCGGCAGGAATGGAAGAAGGAAGAGTGATTGAAATCCACCTCAGTCCCCCTGGGAAGGTATGGATAAGATCCAGCATGCCTAGTTTGGAAAAACATTGCTTAGGCCACTGCACCCAGCAGGAGTGGAAATTGTGTATAGTGTGAATATTTTCTGCAGTAAAGCAGGCAGATTCACACTTGACCCAAATGCCCCAAGGAATAAGAATAAGTGTGCACTGTTTCTGTGGGCAATTTGAGCATATTCACCCATCCACCTTGAACAGCTACTACACTCTCATCTCAGCCCTAGGAAAGAGAAGAAAGAAAAGCAACCTGATCACTGTCTCTCAAGACAGTGAAGGCAGAGTCACCTCACACACCTGGGTGGCACAGCATAAGAGGTGGCAGTTGATCAGAAAATTCATATTTCAGGAGGTGGGAACCATGAAACACTTTCATCCTGGATAACCTGGAAACCTCAGCCTCAACCATGCCACCACCAGGAGATATTCAGCTGAGAAGTAAAGGCAAAGTATAGCATTATGACAGCAGGGAACACCTGGAAATAGAGTGCTACCTGCTGGGTTCTTTAGGAAAGCCTAGATTGAGGGAGATGAGATATCAAAGAGAAGGAGGGATATAAGGTCTCTTCTCTAGAGCACATTGCAATTGATTCACCTTTCCTTCCTAGGTCTCCTGAGCTTGACCTGACTTAGAAACAGTGCTGGGAAGGTTGTCTCCAGAAAGAAAGTTATACCAAAATTAACTTTCCGGAAAGTATCAGTGAAAGAAGACAAAAGGAGTATTAAAAGTTTGCAGAAGCAAATAAAAAAAGAACAGAGCAGATTAATATTCAGAGAGGAGTAACCAGGGAATCTTTAGAAAAAGCCAATCAATAAGAAAGCCTTTGGGTAAAAAGAGAAACTGAGCACAGAATAAACACATAAAAAAAATCATTTGCCAAGACACCAGCAAAAAATTACAAGCTATACCAAGAAACAGGAAATATGACCCATCCAAAGGAACAAATTAGACTCTCAGATGAAACAAAGGATTTGAGAAAACTAATCACATATATACAAACAAATCTGCTTCATAACTTCAATGTGATGGCTAAAGACTTTAAAGATATTTAGAAGACACTGGTTGAACACAAAGAAGTATTTGAAAGCTTTCAAAGAAAAGTAACAGATCTTATGGGAATGTAAGACAATGGAAGAGGTTAAAAATACATGGGAGACATATAATAGTAGATCTGAATGAGGTGAAGACAGAATACATGCCTTGGAGGAAAGCGCACCTGAATTTGAGAAGACAGGATAACAGAAAGAAGAAAAAATGGATAAAATGGAACAGGGTCTCAGGGAATTGAGGAACAACTCAAAATGTGCAAACATACACATTATATGTGTCCCAGAAGGACATGAGAATGGAAAATGGGTAGAAAAAATATTTGAGGAAATAATGACTGCAAATTTCCCAACTCCTAACAAAGACATAAATATCAATATCCAAGAAGTGCAATGTAACCCAAACACAATAAATCTAAATACTGGATCTAGATTACACTGGATCTAGATTATCCCCCAGACTTTAAAAATTAATTGAACAATGTACATGATCTGATATCAAGGTAAAATATCTCAGTGATCAAAACAATGTGGTGTTTTCAAAAAGACAAACAAGGAATCAATGGAACTATCTAGAAAGTATAGTAGCAGACCTGTACATATATGCTAAACTAAAACTCAGCAAACACTTTTTGGCAATTCACTGGAGAAAGGATAGTTTTTTCAATGAATTGTGCTGCAATAATTAGACAGCGATATTGTTTTAGTCTGCTAAACTCTTGAAAGCAAATGCCATAAAACGGGTTAGCTTTGAAAATGAGAATTTATTAAGGGCATGAGAAGGCACAAAACAAGGTATTATCAAAGTGATGTTTTCTTCCCAAAGTCTGGTTCCTGACACTCCTTGGGTCTTCTGCCACATAGCAAGGCATATGTTGGCATTTGCTGGTCTTCACTTTCTCTTTCATGTTTAGTATCTTTCATATACTTGCTTCTGTAGCCCTCCCTCCCTTCTCTCTCTATTTATCCTGTTTATAAAGGACTCCAGTTAGAGAATTAAGACCTACCTAGTGCCTGCCTTAAATGCAGGAATCTCATGAAAACCTACTTACAATAGTTTTCACTCATAGGAATGGATTGGATTGAGAACATGATTTTCTGGGGTACATACAGTTACAAGCCACCACACTCCACCCTCTGGATCCCCAAAAGACATACTTTTTTTGTTCCGTAAGATACATTCATTCCTTCAAAATATCCAAAAAGTCTTAAGTCATTTCAGTGAGAATACTACATTCAAAGTCTCATAAAAATTGGTTATAGGTATCATCTGTCCTGGGCCCAAATCCCCCCTTGCTGTGGACTGGTGAAACAGAGAATAAGTTATCTGCTTCCAATACAAAATGGAGAGACACTCAGAGAAAAAACATGCTCTTTCCCATAGGGAGATACTGAAAGGAAAATAGGGTTCACAGGACCTAAAATATTCTGAAAACCATCAGGGCTTACTCCATTACATTTCAGAGTCTGAGAATCATTGATAGAAAGATAATTTGTCCTACAGACCTGATGAAGCAACAACCTCACCTTCTCCAAGTGCTTTCACATTAGCCATGCTCTCCCCAAACAATGGGGTAAAGTCTCCAACATCTTCAAGCATTGGGGTGAGGCCCAGGCTCTTTGTTCCACCCTCATCAAGCATTTGGAATGGCAGCCAGACTATCTGCAATCCCTCAGGCATTTGAGAAAACTGGGATGGTAACACCGTTCCTGATCAATGAGGTGAAGACCTGTCTTCTTCAAGTACTTGGGCATACTCAACTTTTCAACATACATGTGTGGGTCCCACACTTTTGGCCCATGATGATGTTCTCTGTTCAGACTTCAGCTTCCATGGTCCTGCCCATGGGGTGACTTTTCCTTCAGTATACCCCTTTTCCATCCCTTTTTGTCCATGCTGGTAGTGATTACTTTCATACATACAAATATTACAAAAGTCTTCTAGGTTTTGCATGTAGTACACAGGGGTCCCAACCATAAGACAAAAAACTTTCCAAAAAAATCCTTCCTAGACAAATACATTTCCATTTCTGATATGCACTGAAATGGCTGACTGGTTCCTTGTTTAATTAAACCTTCACATGGAGAACTATTTTCTGGGAATTCATTTTCTGGATCCTTTGAATTTTCCAAACCGTCAATTTCTGGTTTCTTTATGCCCAGGAGTTCACTTATCAGCATATCCCTTTTCTCTTACATTTTACATAAGCTGCAAGGAGAAACCCAAGCAACATTTTCCACATTAAGTTTGGAAGCCTCCTCAGCTAAATATCCAAGTTTGTCATTTTAAAATTCTGTCCTCCGTCCAAAATCAGGACTCAATTTTTCCAACTTCCCTGCCACTTTAGAATAAGGATCACCTTTCCTCCATTTTGCAATTGCACATTCATCATTTCTAAGGCTTAATCAGAAAGTTCACAGTTCATTATGTATATAATTTGTTTTAACATTGTTTGGAAGTCAATATAATTACATAGCAGTCAATAAAGCACATATTCTAGTTAGGTTTCAAAAGGAATCAAGATAGTGTTTTCACATTTCACTATGTGAATCCTGTGTTTTCACATTTATAGAAAGTCAATATCAGTGTATACCATTGATTAAAGCACTTATTTTAGCATTGATTATTTGAACTAATCAAGGTAGTGTTTTCATAGTCCGGTATGTGAATCCTCTGTTTTAAAAATGTTGGTAACTCACTATAGTGCATGGAAGTCAGTGAAGCATGTATTTTATTTGGTTTTCAAAACTAATTAAGATGAAGTTTTCAAAATTCACTATGTGAATCCTGTGTTTTCAGATTGTAAGCCTGTACTTGTGCATAGCAGTTAATAAAGCAACACATTTTATTCACAGTAAAAAAAAAAAAAAAAAAAAAAAAGAAGAACCTTTAGCAACCATGTTTCTACCGACAATCTCGTCAAAGCATTTTCTATCAAGTACTTCACAAGCTTTCACACCTCTAGTAATTACACAATTGCAAAATGTTACAAATAAAAACATTTTTGGTATTTGCTTTAACAGAACCCAACTCCCTATAACAAGCCTTTATTAGGGTTTTCTAGGAAAACAGAACCAACAAGGGATATCTGTAAGTATGATGAGGTTTTCTAAAAAGTATCTCTTGTGACTTGTGGCTGTGGGGATGCACAAATCCAAATTCCATGGAGGTGCCTGGAAGCTGGGAATGCCAAGGAGATGCTGGCTGGCTGGAGTAGAGATGGAAATTCTTTTTTCTGACTGATGAAATCATAGCTTCTCCTTTTAAAATCTTCAGGTGATTGGATAAGATTTCTCTCATTGTTGAATGCAATCTCCTCAGTTGAATGTAGATGTAATCAGTCATAGATGAAATCAACTTATTGTTGATTTAAGTCCATGAAATGTTCTCACAGCAACAATCAGGCTATTTGTTTAATGAAACAACTGGACACCATTGCTTTGCCAAGTTGACACATGGACTTAACCATCAAACATATGTAAAAAATTCAATCTATATCTCACAAGTTATAAAAATGAATTCAAAATGGATCTTAGAACAATATGCAAAATGGAAAAGTACAAAATATTTCAAATAAAACCAGGGCAAAATCTTTCTGGTCTTGGATAAGGCAAAAAATCCTTAAATAGGATACCAAAAGGATGATCCTTATAAAAAAAGTATTTGGAACTCATCAAAACCAAATCTTCTGCAGATAAACATGTTTCAATGACCAGAGATCAATTCAAGATTGAGTTGATAATGTACCATACTGTACATGAGACACAAACATATATTTCTAATAACTCGCTAAGTTGTGTGTTTGTGGAAGGCAGCTAGCATTTGGTATTGACCAATATCGCCTCCTATGTATAAAAAAACATGCCCTTCTATGTATTAATTCATGTGAATTTGAATAAAGAATAACCTTACGCGTTATGGAGGTAGACAGCCAGCACTGGCTGTCTAAGCACTGGGTTCTAATATCCTTCATTCTGAAATGCTAGAATCCTCGACTCAAGGCTACTTAACTTTCTAAGCAGGGAAGAAAAAATAAACTTAAAATTACCCACTTCTATCAATTAATGAAATACACACAGTACTGTTTAACAACTTACTGGTTGTTTGAGCTAGTTTTTAACCTCTAGAAACTTCAATAAAATCTGAATAGTAGATCTTATCATACTTATTTCAAAATATACATTGTGGTGAGGATTAATTGATATAATGAACATAAAAGTCTAAATTTTTCTCAATAAATTATTAATTTAAAGTACTTTGATCTGAACCAGATATAGTATTCTAATGTGATGATTTCTTGTGGCTTCAAATGTGTGAGACAATATTTAATACTTGGAATTGCAAATGGGAGAGAGGGAACAGTTAACTGAGCTTCAGCGTGCATTTGATGCTGAAACTTTATAACCTACTCTAAAGCAGTGACATAGAGGAAAGAATTGCATGATAAACAAAATAAAAGACAGGCTGTATTTTGATTGTTGAATTCCTCTGTTATTTTAAATTTGTTTTTACATAATGATATATCATTTCCAACCCAGATATGCACATGTGGGGGAAAGATTTATTCTTTATTCTTTTATATTCTTTTTGTCTCCTATTCCCCAACCATCTATTTCAGCAATGTTAATCTCTGGCAACAAATAATTTGGATGCAGTTGATTTTGCAGGTCATGATTTTATTGGTCTATATACTTAGATTACTCTCCAAAATGATCCATATGGAACAGTAAATTCTTGTCTTTGGTTCCATGTCATTCCTATCTCATATTTTCCAGGCAGGTAACATAATACCATTTTGGCTAAAATGTCTCTGCTCCTATTCTTCAGAAAGCTAGGTTAACACATATCCTGCAGAATTCTGGAACTGATCTTCTCTTCCAGGGAAACAGTGCCTGAGACAGGCAATGCATTTAGGCCTTGTGCAGTGGTTTATGGACACTTAGATAAGATCTGTTTGGACATAATTCAGGGAATACAATTTCTAAGAGCTTTCAGAGACCTACTAATTCTTGTGCTTTTACATAATTCATGGTATGGTCCTAAGTCAGACATAGCCATAAAATAGAGGACTTTTAGGGCTGAAATTCTTTTATTAGATTTTGTGGAATTTCAAAATCCTTTTTTTTTTTTTAATTTATTTTTATTGTGGGTAAAAATCAAAATTCTCACAATACATACAAACATTTGCAAAATGATATATAAATATATATGCATATATGTATATTTGCTTACAAAAATGTTATTTATATATATATATATATACATATATTTTAAGAGGTGCTTAGATTACCCAAAATATTACACGGAACCCACTGGGATTCCCATGTTGCCCACCTCCCACCACCTCCTTATTTAGCATGAAGTTGGTAAATATGCATTCAAAAGTCCAGGTGCTTTTCTGTGGAATAAATGTCCACTTCTCCTTGCAACCCTGATGGGTTTAGTGCATATTTACATTCTTCTTCCCTTGTAAACCAGTATAAGGTTCTATTATATTTTGAGATTTCCAAAATATTTTTGAGAATTTACCTACTCTGTTGAATTCCTGGTGTGTATTTCTCTGCATTTACTTTAAATTTTGATAAGAGTGAAGAAGTAGCATACTAAGTATCTCAGGGCACATTTTTCCTGAAGCCTAATTATAAACGGAATTTCACTTATACTTGCATTCAGTAAATTACCCATGTCCATTTTGAATTGGAGACTGTCCCACTCTCCAAGTAGCATTCTTAATGACATAACTTCCCTTGCAGCTTAAGATAATTTGATTAATAAAATTGATTCATCCCACATTAGGTTTTAACACATTAAACAAGCCAAATTCCAATTGAGAAGAGTAGAATTAAACTTATTGAAATTTTCAAGTTGGTAGTGAATTTCACTGTTCCCACTCTGATGTTCAGGGATCTTTCTCCATATTTCTACCAAGGAATATCTATGGTTATGTTTGACTATCAACATTAAGAAAATTTTCCTATGTTTCAAATAATCTGCCATTCTAAAATAGGCTAAATTTCATCTGGGCCAACTAAGGTAAGTTTATAACATGGCACATTCGCCTACCAGTAGGAGAAAATTTGAATTTATTATGGTAACTTACTTTAACAATAAAAACATCCATTCTTATTGTGCTACAGTACACTCAAAAGGGCAAGCAGAATATTTATTAAATCTACTCAAGAAGTAAAGTAATTGTTTCACTATATTTCTTTCATAAAGGGAATAGAATCAGAGCAGTCATTAGTGTGAAGAATTGCCCTAAATGGTCAATTTATCACCTTATTAATGTTTTTTATTA
>JAKSZT010054424.1:196854-208090 GCA_026826555.1 Tolypeutes matacus | reverse complement strand
GACACTCAACAGCTGTTTCCTTAGTGAAATAATTCATTAGCAGATTGGTGAAAAATTATAACAATAACATATCATATTGAGTAGAAGTTCATGAGGAAGTTGGTGGCAAACTGTAGCTCCCAGGACATAAAAAATGCCTGGTTTGCATTGTTATCATACTGACCCTCTCATGCTACCTCCTCCTTCACATTTCAGTGTCTGCTCTGAATGCTAATTTACATCAGCCCAATATACTAAATAATTACTAGATACTTACAAGTAGGTACATTTCAGCACATGTATACATTTGCATATTTGCATAGGAAACATATAACATCTAAGGATTTAGGGGCATGGATATTATTAATAACCACAGAAAAACATGAAATTTCATGTAATTTAACAGTGGATGCTTGGAAAGATTATTCTACAGCTACAGGTCTCAGAAAGGTCAACAAAAGACACTTTGCAAAATTGAGGAGCACACCTTCAAATCTACAGCCTAAACTCCTTACTTGTAGTATAGGTGAGCAATTGACAGGGTGGTGACAACGTTTGGATTTAGAAAGCTGAAGAGTTGGCCAAATATGAAATGATTCCAACTATGAAGTCAAGACATATTTTGAATAAGACAATATCAGTGTATCAGAGAAGGAGAAGATGATCTTTATATTTGACCCTCACAACTTCTATCCCCTCTGTTTGAAGAGAAATAAGAGTTAAACCAACATAAAAAAAAGCTAAGATCATAGTAAAAACTGCAGTTCATCCTGCAATGAAGCCCTGGCTTACACTCACACAAACTTCAAGCATATAATTTTTGAAACACACTCATGCTTCAGCGATGACCAATGAAAAGAACTAGCACAGAGCCTGTAAAAAATAGCAAGAACAACATGATTAAAGGAAGAGGAAATATAAGTAACAGGTAAAGGACACAAACCAGAAAACAGTGCCAAGGAGAAGAGGAAAATTAAGACTATCATCACAATGAATAATAATTTTTAAAAAATATAATCAAATAATCAACTCTAGGAAGAATGAACATAGTGAAGAGGTTCAAATCTTTAAGGAACATAAGATAAGAAAAGAGGACATGAATTGTGAAACAGCAAAGTTCAGGAAACCCAGGGAAGAGTAAAATAATAAACCATCTCAGAAATGATGAAGAAATTGAATGGGGTACACACAGTAAGGTACATCTAAGAGTGAAATAACAGAAGTGAGCAAATTGAAACAGAAATACAGGAATTAGAAAGAAAATATTAGCTATGAAAGGAAGGCAGTGTAAGATTGGAGTATACCAGGAAGAAAATAAAAATAGTGGAGCTTTAAACACATTGTCAGAAAGCATTCCTGAAATTAAAGATGATTTCAGTATGAAAGTCTGAGGAACATACCATCTCCTGGGAAAACTGTTTCAGAGCAGTCAACACTGAGATACTCCCTGGTAAAGTTAGTGAATGTCAAAAACAAAGTTTTGGACAGCTAGACAAATGGATTAAGCATCTTGTGAAAGCAAACAATTCAGGCTGGCTTCTGACATAGAGACAATATTCAATATACAAAGACCCTAAAGTAGAGCCCATAAAATCCTCAACAGGGCTGCACCTGGGGCCTACTGGCCTTGGGCAAATGTATGTTGTGGGGACCCCTGTTTCATTTTTAAAATTCTTTCCATGATAAACGTGCCACACAGCAAGAAAAGGAGTACAAGACCTTATCAAAGGGCAATATTAATAAAATTAAGATCATAAACAAAAAAATAAAAATAACTGGTACACAAACATGAACAGAGAATAAAATATATTAATTTAAGCTTTGCTCATAATTGGAAATGTACAGATAATTTCTAAAGTTTTTTCTAAAATCTACAGAAATAATACATAGCATAAAATCATATCATTAAGAACAAACATATCTAAAAACTCAATTTTAACAGTGCATTACAGATTTTTGTATACATACCTCTATGGAACAGAAAAAAAAGTTCATAAATAGAACCAAATACTTGTGGAAAATTAGTATTTGAAAAAGGTGCAACACACATCAATGGGGAAAAAACAGAATATTTATAGATGTTGTTGAATCAACTAGGTAGATATATGAAAAAAAGATAAAGTTGGACACATACCTCAACCCTTACATCAGGATAAATTTAAAATGGAGCAAGCATTTAAATAATAAAAAAAAAAAAAAAAAAAAAAACCTACAACCTGAATTAGAAGAATCCACAATGGAATTCTTTTTTCAAGCTGCAGTGAAGAAGGCCTTTGTAACATTAAATCAAAGCAAAAAAAAATTTATTTAAATTCCTAAATCATCTTGTATATTTCATAAACTTTCAAAATATAGTCAAAAGATAAACTGAAAACTAACAAATATTTGTAATTCACATCAATAGCTAAGTATCTTTATAAAAAAAACATCTTCAATATGATAACAAATTAATAAACAAGGGGTGTGAAGAGAGGGTTGCTAAAAAAGGAAATTATAAATGATTCTAAAACTAAGTAAATATCCCAGTCTCACTCATGGTAAGAGAAATGCAGATGTAATCTACTGTTCAGCACCATTCTCCTTTTCAGTTTTGTAGAGATGAATACTGTGAATTAGAACAGATTTACTGAGAGCAATTTATGATACCTATCAAAATTATGAATGCAAACCCTGTGTATCAGCTATTTCACTCCTAAAAATTTCATTTACAGATACTCTAGCAAATATACAAAATTTTAATATAAAAGGCTGTTTGTTGAAGCATGTTTGTGGTTGTTTTTCCTAAAGGAGGAGAAGGAACATTTCTGGGCACAGTAAACTATAGTCTATTTAGAGGCACCAATCTTTCACCACCAATTGTTGCCCTTTAAGGTTTGTTTCAGGGTCATTTCACCTTAATGGTTAAGAATTAATTACAGATACAGGCCATTATATATCCTGCCATAACCTACAGAATTGAATGGGAGAGAGTGTAAAATGCAATATAAACTATAATCCATCCTTAGTGGCAATGCTCCAAAATGTATTCATCAATTGCAATGAATATAGCATGCCAATGAAAGAAGTTGTTAATGTGGGGAAAAGTGGGAGCTGTGGGGAGTGGGGCATATGGGAATCCCTTATAATTTTAGATTTTTTAATGTAACATGTTATGCAATCTGAGTATCTTTTAGGAAAAATTAAAAATACATTTTAAAAAAGATGTAATTACCTATGTCCATTCCAAATGACCTGCTTTAGCTTAAGGTTATCTCTTCCAGTAGACAGATGGCAAGGAAACCAATGATCCCACACTAACTTAACAGTAGTCCTTGTAAGTTGAGTACAATCAAATTATCCCTGAAGATGTTCTATTAAGGTGTTTTACATTGTTTTCATTATTTTCTGGATATTTCTCTCTTTCTTTATCTCCTTGTCAAATAGAACTGCCCTTCAAATGCACCCTGTCATTGATTTAAAGTATAGGGAAGCAAAAGCACCGAGTATAGTTGGATTGCAATACAGAAAGAACCATGGCCCCGCTCTCAGATGTATCCCAGAAAGAATTAGAAACACAAAAGAATTCAAAATATCATAAAAAGAGATTGACATGGATGAGGACTCCATGTATCCAAATCCAACTCCTCTCTCCTTTATATTTTTTTGACTAACTTTGTTTAATGATGAGGCTCCTCTGGGTATTGGGATGCATGAATAAACTTGGGGAGGAAAGTTTATCCACCTTCTTGCACATACAAACGGATGAGATTGCAATGAAAGTGAATGTGATTAGTGCTTAACACGGGGTCTATTCCTCCTGCTCAGTCTCCTGGTGTCACACTGGGTCTCTGAGAGGTCAACCACCTACCCATGTGTGCACATGCATGTCATCTTTCCACCCACCCCAGAAACACACACTTAACCACTTCTATTACCACCACTTCCCTGAGGATAGGAATCTTCCCTTCTGCTGCTTGTTCTGAGATGGGTAAATCTGACTCTTCCTTTCTTCAGATAAAAGAATACACACACCTGATCTCCTAAGTAAGCACCCAGCTTTTGAGGGGTTCCTATGTATTTTAAGTACAGGTGATACCAGTAAAACCAAGGACATTTAAAAAAAATATATTATAAAATCCAAGTGTGTTTAAAGACTATAGTAAAGATTTTCATACTATTCACTGAAATCTTTCTATGTTCTTGTTATTTCTTCCTTATTAAATCATCCCTTATTTTTTCTTTACAGTCAATCCTACACATACTCTTCTCTCCCATCTCTCTTTTTTCGATAGATAAGCCCAAATTATAATTCATACATGCACCATTAGTTGTAGTTAAAACTCTATTTAGGAGGTTTAACAGGATAAGGACAAGTGGCAATGAATTTTGAATGGCATCCAGTTAGTCTCTAAAAGAAAAAAGGGAGACCAGTGCTATGCTGCAAATATATTCTTGCTCAATGATGGGAAGTTACTTCTGATTCTTTTCTCAGTGAGGCAACTTAGGGAAATTCAGAAACCCTTTTTGTGTCTGGCATAGTTACAGGACACACAGTCTCTATTGATCAATTAGCGATGCCATGGATGAGAAAGTATACATAGATCCCAGGGGTGTAATATCCCATGGTGTTGGAATTTGATCCCACCTGAGCTGACTTCAAAAAAGCAATGGTTGAGCATGCCCAACTGTAGGAGAGACATTTATCATTGTTTGTGTAAGGGATATGCTCACTGTAATTTAATTGAGTGGCCATTTTCACCGTGTGCCAAATTAAAAACCATAACATTTTAACCACATAATAATTTTATCAAATTCTCTCCTTCCAGTTTTGATCATTCCTTCTCCATTGGGTTATTCTGAAAAATAGAGCTGCTTAGACCTTGATTCTCATACTAAGATACAAGAATTTTCATACACCCAACATTCAAAAGAAAAAACATTTGGTCCGTGAAGATTGTATTACTTGTTTTGGTTAGTGCTTTGAGCTATAGATATAAAAGTATGGATTACTGGACATTGCCGTGGAAGGTAGGCTTTGGCAGATGACAGGCCAGAATCCAATCCTGTCCCTGTACTTCCCTCCTGGGTAACTTGAGTCAACTAACTCAAAATAATTATCTAAACTTCAGACTCTTGTTCAGTAAAAATAAGTTGTGAGTGGCAGATAATACCTATCTTTCATGTTGTAAGAATTGTGACAATGTAGTGTAATGTATATCATAGTGCTTAAACTATATTTAGAGTTTAGTAAATAGAAACTATTTTTACAGGAAATATTAGCTTTGAACTTGGAAAAAATGTTCTTTCAGAGCAAAAAATATGGGAGTAACTCCAGTGTATAGAATCCTGGAGAAGATTGACTAAAGTAAAATTGTAAAGCCCCTTTCTTACTATCTTTCATTCCAACCTCAATATTTCCCTTTTTAAAATTTACTTTAAAAAGAAAACATTCTAAAATTGACTGAGGCTGAGAATAGCACAACTCTGTGATGAAGATGAGAGCCACTGTGTGTACACTTCGAACATATTGTACAAAGAATGATACTGTATAACACAGGGAATCCTGTGCTAGAAAATGAACTGTGGTTAAAAGAACAAATATGAGGGAAGCGGCTGTGGCTCAATCAGTAGGGCTCCCGTTTACCATATGGGAGGCCCCGGGTTCGGTTCCCAGGGCCTCCTGGTGAAGGCAAGCCCGCCCGAACGGCGTGGTTAGCTGACCCAGCGAGCACAAGCAGCAAGGGGGGGATAAATGAATAAATAAAATCTTTAAATAAAAAAAAAAAAAAGAACAAATATGAGAACATTCTCTCATGAACAATAACAAATATAAAATACTAATAAGGGGTGTTAATAATTGGGTGGTCTAGGGGAAAATACACCAAATGTAAGGCATGGGCTATAGTTCAGAGTAATATATATTTTTCAGGGACTTATGGACTTTTTAATTGTCTTTTTCCTTTGGCAGATATGTGTGTATCTGTGCATTTTGGGGGATGGATATACATACAAATATACATTATATATCTATATCCATGTTGTGAATATATAAAAATATTTTTTACCCTTACATTTTGGAGAGGGCAGTATGTAAATATAATGTACAAGCAGACCATTTTCAGAAATTTTATATAAATATATTTATATAGTTGCATAAAGAATTATACATGAATTGGAAATATGTGTATATGGCTTAGCCATACAAAAGCAAAACCACCAATAGGTGGGATCCACAAGTCCCCAAAACATTTGTGCACCCAGCCATTGATTGACCCTTTGCATTGCCTGAGCACATGTACACAGGAGCTTAGAATTAGTGCTGAAGAGTGCAACAAGGCAATAGCTTCAACCAGAAACATTTGGACTTTGACACTTGTGTGTCCTCAGAAGCCAGCTTCAGAAGCACAGGCATCACACAGAATGGTCAGATGATGGAGGCCACAGAGGGGCATGGCCATCAAAGACTGGTCTAAATCAGAGTGTTCATGAAGCCTCCTGCCCAGGAAATGACAGCCAGAGTCTAGCTTAATGGTAATGTATAATGGCCATGTACTTGATTTGTCCATAGATAGCAGCATGGTGGAAAAAGGCTATAACCACCAGGAGCACACACTCAGTGGAGCCTAGGGCAAGGGAGATGAAGAGGTGGGCCACACACACTCCATAGGTGATGGTACACTCTGATCCATGAAGGTTGACTAGAAGTTGAAGAACTGTACTGGTGGGATAGCAGATGCCCAGGAAAGACAAGTGGCAGAAGAAGAAGTCCATGGGTGTGTGCAACTGAAGGTTCGGGCAAAAGACAATGATAATGGTGATGTTGTCAAAGAGAGTTAGGGAGTCAAAAATCAAAATAAAGACAAAAAGGATGAATTTTAGTTGAGGCCAAACTGAGAAGCTCAACAAAAAGAAGCCCTCTACAAAACTTGTGTTGCACTTTCCAATATCTTTTCATCTGTATAAATTGCAAAAGAATTTTTAATGCTTCTTATAAAGAACATGAATTAATTTGTTATTTCACAGGACTCCCTAAATACTCTTAAGTCATATATTTTGTAAATTTCATTATTCACTTCCATTCTATCCACTTTACTCCTTTTCCTACTTTTCTCATCTTTAGAGTAGAGATCACTGGATTAAGAATGATCTGCCCTTCATTCAAACCACAGTCCTACTCTCTGCTTATTTGGTGACTTCTGTCAAACATCTCACTCTCATGGATCTGAGGTTTCCTTATCTGAAAGTAGAGATGATACATTGCTTCCCTAACAGAGTTTGGTAAAGACCAAATGCAGGGATGTGGAAACTGATTCTTGACATCTAAGGTATAAAAATACAGCAGTGTGTTCTCTGTTTTTCTCTTTCACTTAATTTTGTTTATCTTTGCTCCTTACCAAGTGACAGGTTCTCAGTGATGAGAACATAGTGAATACAAAAGTAAATATTAGTGTCTTCTTTATAGCACATAAGGTGCTAAAGAGTTACTTTCATTCATTTCACATAGTAGGTGTTAAACACATTTTGTGGAAAATGGTGAAAAGCTCCCTTAAAATCTCATGAAAACTTATTTCCTCCAAGAGACATGCAGACTCACAATAATACACATTGAGAAAGCATGAAAAAAGGGTATGCATAAAAATTTGCATGTAATGGGGTCTATTTTGTTTACTATTGTATCTCTGTTTCCCATTGCACTGTTTGTTGAATAACAGGCTCTTAATAGATATTGTTGAATGACTTAATGAATGCATTCCCAAATCTGACATCATGCTTGGTACACACATATGTATGCAAAAGTAAATTTTGTTTCCTGTGCAAAATTAAAGGATTAACACTTCTTCAATAAGGTTTCTTTTTTTAAACTTAGTTTCGCTCTATATTTTCATCAAGGATTTTTATATTGACATAGAAATATGCTTAATATAATTGCAATTGAATTATAGCTTAGGAATATAGTTGATGTGATCTGTTGCTTCATATTACATGTCATTTTGGCTGGGTTATTTTGTCTAGCTGTTTCGTCAAATATAGCATAGATGTTGCTTTAAAGGTATTTCATAATTTAGACTAGCATCTACAATCAATTGACTTTAAGTAAAGGAGATTTCCCTCCATAATGTGAATGTGCCTCATCTAATGAGTTGGTCACCTTTAGAGCAAAGTACTGCATGTACCAAGAAAAATGTCTGCTTCAAGGCAACATCAACTCCCCTCAAAATTTAAATCCTGCCAGGCTCCTATGTGGATTTCAGATTCAAAATTGCCATGTTACTCTTCTGAGATTTTCCCAACTTCCAACATACACAACATATCTCAGACTTGTCAGCACCCCACAACCACATAAGTCAATTCCTTAAAATAAAACATTTGTCCTGGTGGTTATATTTCTCTGGAGAACCCTGAATGATAAAGATGATAATTAATAGAACAATAATCAAAAGTATCTCAACATGATGAAAAAGGAGCCTTATTCCCATAAGAAAATATTCCATAGGTGAATTGGACTTAGTTTCAAACTTCAGTTGAACAGACATAAAATGGAAGAGACCTAATTTGAGAATCATTCATTATTAGTAGAGGGCAAATATGACCTAGGGATGTACTGAACAAAACCTCAGCACAATTCAAAATCTACTTAAATTTTATCAAATGCAAGTTCATGCAATGGGATGGTTTTTTTCAATCTCTCATTTATTCTTCCAAGAAGACTTCCTTGTTTTACCTTCAACTTCTTTCACCATACCTCTCTTCTTTGTATCCTGGCTCTGATATTTACAATGAACCTGAATATTTTATCCATTAATATTATAAGAGTTGAGTTTAGGAAGGGATCTTCAAAATTATTTTAACCCACCCTCACATTTTACATAAAATAATTGAAATTCCAGTAATTATTCACCTAGTTCAGTAATTTTTGCAAGTGAAGAGTAAGAGATGCAGGTGAGAATAATGATGTGTATGAATGGAAAGGCTGAATGGGTGGGTAGGTTGTGGAGGAAAAGGGACTCAATCAGTTATACAATGTTTTCTGCACGAAATCTTTCATGAACATTACATCTTTATGTCTTTAAACAGTGGACCCTACACAATGAAACCCAGAGCTAATAATGGAATATTTATAGAGTTTTTGGATTCTGACTGTGAAGTTAGAATAGCTCACTCAGTCAGTACTCACACCATAGCTCCAGAAAAGGAAACTCTTGCATTTACCTCCCTCAATTCTATTGGTTACAAAGATGATGTGAGCCCTAATTGACAGTGTTGTCATCTAAAGCTGTCCAAGGAGATACATTTCTCTTTGGTCCCAAGTTATTCTATGGGGTGGAAGAATTGGAACTCCTTACCTGAAGAACCCATGACTGCTCATGTTTCCCTCATTCAGCAGCAGGGGAGACTGGTGAGGACCATAAACCAAGAGCTGGGTTTTTTCCAGTAATTCCAAAAGATATGTAAAAATTGGACCCAAATTACCTTAAGATAAACCAGTGAGAAATGAGATTCAGCTGCTCCCACGAGAAGGAATGTGGAGCCTCTAGTTTGCATCTTCTCCACCTAACCAACCCCCTTTAGCACATCACCCATCTGTAATTTAGGCTTTTTGCTTTGCATCTCTATGTTTAATTTTTAATTTATTAAAAATTATACTTTATTTTTAAAGAATTTTTAGATTACAGAAAAAGGTATCATGAAATATAGGGGATTCCCATTACAAAACCCCCTCCTTTTTAAACATTTATCCCTATTAATAATGCCTTACATTTCTGTAGTATGTTCATTACTATTGAACAAATACTGATATATTGTTACTAACCACGGTTTATCCTTTGCACTGTACAATTTTATAGGTTTTAATAAAGTGTTTAATGGCCTGTATCCATCATTGCAATATCATGCAGAAGTATTTCAATGACCTGAAATGCCTTATATTCCACCTATTCTTCCCTAATCCTCCCCTCAGAACCTCTGGTAACCACTATCTTTATATGCAGCCCTGTGTTCTTAAGAAGAAGATAAGATGGAAAGTTTAGAAAATTTAGGGCAATATATTAGATTTGTAAGCAACATCCGAGGTCTTTACATAATTCACAGACCTCTGTACCAGGATCCATGGTGGTTTCACAGCTACTATTTAAAGTCTCTGGGATGAGAAGCCAATTACCTCTCAGGCAGTCACTTTTCATTTTGGACTTTTCTAACCTTTGGAAGTTGTTCCTTACAGTAAGTCAAATTAAGTCTCCCACAAGCTTCAGTGTATCAAGCTTCTTACCTTTGGAATCTCAAGTAAATTTTAAAACTCCTCAAATATTGAGGACACAATCTACTTGAATGACAGGGAATCACATTCTTCAAGCTCTTACATAATATTTTAACATGAAAAATAATACTGTATTGCCTTTTATACTTTTAATAACACTTGGATTTAAAATGTATTGGTGACAAGAACATTGATAAAAAACATTAAAGCAAATTATTTTGGCTACCATTATCCCTCAATATTCATTTAATGGAAATAGTCCTTTTCCTTGCCTGGGATGAAATTTAAGCAGGCTTCACAACTTTTTTTCACATTATTCCTGGGGAAATCCTTGAAGTTCAAGGTTATCACAGGGTATAAGCAACTCACATTTGCTTTTCCAGCCGACCTTATCCACTAATAGTAGCCAAAAGATCAAGTTCTCTAAGGGATCCCATGGATGCCTTCCTCTGCCTCTTGGGGACAATGAGACTCCCAGCACAGAGTTTTAAAATATAATTCTATTTGTACATCCTCTCTATATTTCTACTTACCAATCCTTTTATAAAGTTGATATCAATGAAGGGTTTCAAAACTCACTTATTTTGGACATCTGGTCAACCAAGATGGCATTGTAAATACTTCAGGATGGTATTTTTTCTCAGGTCTTTGAATAGCCAGCAAAAACTGGAAGAAAAACCTTCCTCAAAATTCCAGAGAACAGTTAAAAAGTTGCAGTATCTGAGCAAGTGAGGAGTCGATGAATGTGGCTGGAAAAACAGTAGATGAAGCTCCTTGCTAAACTCTCTCCCCAATCATATTGCCAACATAGTTTGAAGACAGCCTGCACTCCCATTGTGGACCTACGGCCCTGTTCCAGATGGAGCAGAGTATCTTCTATGTCCATAATGGGATACCTGTATGCCACTGCCAATCTATGAGAGGGAAGCCTGGAGTACTGAATCAGGAAACTTGTGCCAGCAAACAGAAATTATCCTATAGGCAGAGAATAATGTAAAGCACTGCAGGAAATAATTAAGTCAT